>PVJA010038830.1:0-19518 GCA_004027025.1 Myocastor coypus
ACAGACGTGAGCCACCACGCCCAGCTCAAGGGTCTTAAATAACAAAACTTTTTCAAAATATCATTTTTTAAGGAAATAGTGATTCCTCTCATTATAGCATAACTGTTATCCCATAATTGAACACAAATTAAAAATATTGTGTGTTCAATAATTGAGAGTGCGTATGTAGCTCTATAACTTGCAGAACTTCCTTGCCAATCCTGGACCCATATATTTTCATTTTTTCACATACAATGCTTGTAAGCAGTGATGGAATCATATTTTCTTAATTTCACTCTGACTATGTTTTAGGAATAATCCTTGCATATCATCAAATCTACCCTGATAGCAATGAATCATGTTCAATGCTTTCTTTAACCTCAGTTGAGTAGAATAAGACCTGAGCGGCCATACTTTAATGAATACTCAGCATATATATTCCTTAAAACTTTTCATAAAGGATATATTTACATATATTTTAGCATACTTACTATGGCTTTTTCTTTTATCCATCCACTAAAGAAGAAATTATAAAAACTTTAGGATTTAAAAAAATAAGAAGTTTAATTAGTCAAAATTCTCATAGTTTGATTCTCCAAAGTAGTTACAAAATGCTGATTGAATGCAATTTTATATTCCTTCAAAGCAGGGAACTCAGTATTTTTCTCTGTTATGAAAAGAAATTGTGCTCTTGGTTAAGCTGCAGCAATTCTATTAGTTTTCCAGTTGATGCTGAAATCAGATCTCTTCATGAACAAAGGGCTCCTTTCTGCAGCTACAGGATGGTTCGCTTTCCGTGGCTCACTCGTGGATCTTTCCTCAGAAATTGATCACAGCTGAAGGGATTGATTTTGCTCGAGTTAGCTCCCTCCCACAAGGTGTCGTTACTCGTTGACTGTCTGAGGTTTGGAAGCCAGTGTTATAAACACCTTATGGAAGCTACCTTATTTAACTACTGATTTTCACGTTATTTAAGGATAACTGAAAAAATCCAGTTTGATTCTGGGATCCCTGTGAAATGAACAACTCTTAATTTCCAGCCTTTTTATAGTTTGCATTCTTCTTCAGCTCCTTTTGCTTTCCACACTTATTTATATGTATTTTCCCACATATAATCTTCAATGGAAACACTGTGTACAAATCTGCATATCAGAATGTGTTCATTAATTTTTTTATAATAAAATCTACCACTTCCCACACATTACCCTTTGGGATCTTGCTAAATATATCTTATTTTAAACATGACCTAATTATTCAAAGACAGCAAATGTCATTTGTTTGTTTCTATGCATGTACCATTTTAGCAAACAATTTCATAGGTAAGTTAGTTAAGCAATCCATCTGCTTAAAGTAAATCTAGGACATGAAGACAAATTTTAAGATCAGTGTTGTATATTATACAAGCAACTGGTGACTCTTCTCATCTGTGCACTCTCTATATCTGTTTGCAATATGTCACTGCAATTTCTTTCGTGGAGCATGGGGTTTGGTCATATCACTTGCTGTAGTAATTTCTATGTAAATAAAGATGATGAAAGCAGTTTTGGGAAGTACTTTGCTAATTTGATCTTTGCCCTCACTTATAGCTCATTTGAAAACTGAGACATGTCTCAGCTTGCTACTTGGGCAAATGAGGCCTGTGAATCACATAAGACACCGCAAACCAATGACTCTCTCAAACTCCAGATGAAAGTGTGAGGTCATCCTAGCCCACCTAGCTTCTGCTGTTCTGACTGACTCCAGAATAACTACCTAGCTAATTTACAACATCGTAATACATATTGAATATGTTGCACTTTAATACACTTCGTTATTTGAAATTTGTGAGATATAACAGGTTCTTTACAAAAATACACAGATGTTCAGAATTGTGATTCTATTTTCCATCAGATATTTTAATAATCTTTCAGCCAAAATGTAGTTTTTTGTTTTGTTTTATTTTTATAGGACTAGTTGAACTCTGGACCTCGCACTTGCTAGGCAGGTACTTATGCTCCTGACCTGTATGCCCTGGCCCTAGTTAGGTTTAATGAACTGGATTATTAAAATATCATGTGTTACATAATTTTCTAAAATTACTGATTGATATGTTAGATTCATAATTCAGAATAAGTCAATAATGTAGAAAATATAAGTCTTAGTATCTCCCAAAGTATATGCATTGGACTATTAAAGAGTTATTAATAAATTTTGTGTGACCACTTAAAAGTTTAATTATTTAAATATATGGCGAACAAAATTGAATATTCTTGTTAATTTTTATAAGAATATAACAGGCGATATAAAATGACAATTTTATCATATTTATTCAGTACAAGAATTGAAAAGATATCTGCCAAAGCAAGTCAGAACACTCCTTGCATAAACAAACAAGCTACCAGCGTGATACTCCAATAATTAATTTCATGATTAAATGAATTTTGGAAGGAATGAAAAGAAAAATATCTTCATTAAGGAGGTAATTGGGTGTCACAGTACACTTAGCATGCACTGACAATTGCAAAAGAATTTGGAAACATGCCATATCACAATAAATGCAACCACATGCCATGGATGTGTATGGTCATCCATCAATGAGCTTTAGTAACCATATCCTCATGTCTATGTGGGAAAGCACTCACTCCCTCAATCTTTATCATCGTGGCTATGGTGATGGCCATCCTATTAAACCTCCCCCATTGGAGTATGACTTACAGAGTTACTGCCAAAGTACGGCACTCTTGAAACTTTCCTGCCTGTTGAGGTTGATTTAGAGATACACACATGAACCACACAGATATAATACAACCTAAGTATATTCGTATTGGGACCTTGAAGGAAACTGTCACTCTGTATTGAATAAGAATGAGGCTATGAGCACAGGAGAGTTTGTCTCCCCTACTTTACTACCTGGAGAAGGATTAAGAGATAAGGAGGGAGGAGGGACAGGAAGACAGGGGAAAGAAATTTTAAAAAAGAATTAAGATATGTATATTCACACTGACTCTAATCATTATGTACTGTAAATGTGAACTAATAAAAATAAAAATAAAGGCTGGACAATTAAATCACAGTGATATAATCTGAGTCAAACTTCCTGTCACTAGTTGCTTTTCTCCTCTAAGATATTGGTTCCTTATTGTTATGGTTTATGTCTAGTTGTCCCCCCAAACCCTCATGCAATCATGGGGCGGAGACTTCTACAGATTGAGATTTGACTCATGAGTCACTGGGATTATGTGTTTTAGTACTGATGAGATTATGGGTCTGAATACTGCTGGGAATTATAGGTGTGGCTAGAGGCAGATAGGCTAAGGCAGAGAGCCTAATATAATATAAAGACAGACAGAGACTGCTTGCTGTTGCTCTCCTGGTTGTTCTGTTGCCTCTGTAGCCATTCTTGCTATTCCGCCACCATGAACTGCTGCTCTCTGCCATGTTCCACTCAGCCTTTGAGCTGGCTGAATATAGACTGAAACCTCCGGTAACTGTGAACTAAATAAACCTTTCCTTCCTTCATTTTGGGTGTTGGGTATTTGTCACAGCAACGAGAAAAAAGTAACTAAGTCACTTATACTAATACACTTTATTTTTGTTTAAGTAAGTTAGGTTAATATTTTCATGGTACTTAAAACTGAGAGAATAGTTAATAAAACATAAACTTTTTGGACAACTCCTATTTCAGGGGACATTGTGGAAGAATCTTGAGGCCATTTAGTGGAGTAATCAAAGATAATAACTTAACTGCCTGCATCCAACTCCCAACTCAAATTAACCTCAAGATTTCATCTTTAATACTTAAGCTCTCTGTACTTCAGAATATTTGCAGAAAGGGCGTACTAGCAAAGCTTATCTGATAAGGAGTTTGTTCAGAATGTAATAACTTAGGACCTATAAAATCCTGAGAAAAAAGTGTAACATGTAACTCCTAATCAAACATTTATGGAGAGAGTATGTTGAATTTCAACTTTTGCAATCATGGACTTAACGACAGTGCACAGAGACGTATTGCCACTCCTTCTGTAACTAATGTAAAGTGTACTGCACCAATGTGAGATGTTAACCGTAGGTGACCCTGGAGAGGGGGGGTTAAGGAAGTAGGAGAGAGTACTCTGTACTTTTTACAAACCTATAATTGCTCTAAAGACAGTGTATTTTTCAAAAAGAAATGATTACAAACACCTGAATTAGTAGTTACAGAGAGAAAGTAGGCAAAAAATAGCTATCTTTTGCTAAGAATATTACATGTAACCAACATCTAGCTATGATACATTTTCTGCTTAATCTTCTAAACATCCAAAGAAAATCTTACTTCTGTAGAGGTCGGAGTTACACTGAAATGTAAATTAAATCTGAAGCCATTGAAAATATTAGGGAATATATTAAATGATGGCCTTTAGAATTAGGAGTTTTTGTAATTTTCAAGAAGCAAAAAGGTCATAGTGAGTTTTTTTAGTTGCAGAAACTCAGAAACATGAAAACAAGTGATGTGGTCAAGGTCAATAAACAGAGCAGCAAGTCAGTATTGTTAACATGCATGGCTCTTTAACAGAATTCTGTGGTTTTCAAAGTAAGAAATGGTTATTGCTGTGAATCCTGGAGGGTTATACTTTGCTGATGACTTGTTTTTTCACTTTCTGTCTGAGTATTTGTTTTGGAGAAAGTGCCACCTCTGTGTACAGTGGACAAGTTATCAAGAATTATGTTCATCATGTTTGTGCCTTACAGCTCAGATATTTTAGCCCATATTTTTCTATTATGAATACAGCATGTGTTCATGCATTTGAGTACCCTAGATTAATGCATTTAGTTGAAAACCAACTTATTGGGGCTGGCGAGATGGTCCAGCAGTCTAAAGAGCCTGCTTAGGAAAACTTAGGCAACCTCAAGGACTGTGGTTCGATCCCCAGCACTGCATTCTGTGTCAGCCCCAGACCCAAGGCAGGCTGAGCTGACCATAAAAAAAAAAAAATAAGGTATTTGAAAAACCAACTTATTTTTAAAGCTTGACTGGAACATTTTTGTTTGTTTGTAATAACCTATATTTCACATAGATTTTAGTTTATGCATAACATTATACATAAATGCTGTGGAATTTTTTTCCAATAACTTTTTCAGTGGATCTGAAAGGTAGACTCAAATTATGAACCAAACAGCAACAGCAAAAGATCTTCATTCATTACAAATTATTGATTCCTGAGATATCAGGTAGGAGATTCAAAGAAAGATGAGCAGGTGTCTGTGACTTGAGTAGAGAAAAAGGAGTAAAAGTCATTTTATACAAGTGTGTGTGTGTATGTGTGTGGGGGAGTGCGTGTGTGTGGGTGTATACATGTTGCTATAGAAAAAAAAATTCTCACTCTTCTTACTTTCCCATAAGGGTTTAAAGTTTTTCTGCAGCCAGAGAGCAAAGTGATCACCTGTCATTGAGGATTATAGTAAGGCACACACAGAGCGAAGGCTCCCAAGGTGTCAGGGAGGGCAGTATGTAAAGTGGCTGGCTCCCATCCAAATGCAGTATTACCCTCATTCGCACAAAGCCACTTTGAGCACACATGGATAATAAATCTAATTTTGAGAAGTAAAAGTAAAAGTGACTTAGAAAATAGCATAGTGTAACCCAAGTACAGTTACAGTACTTTGATACATTTTAGAAGACTCTAGCTCCACACTGTTAATATATTAAATGTGAAAATGATATTTTTATAAAAGTTCTTAAATATTATAAAAACTAACAAATAGAAAAAAATAATCAGAAAGAGTGCTCATTGATCTGATGTTTAATTGAATGATTTCTTTCTTTCTTTTTTTTTTTAAAGAACCCAATTAAATCATTGGGAGTTTAATCATCATAGGACTGACTGGGCTTCACTTTGCAAACCTAATTGCATGTATCCTGACCCTTTCTTAGGGGCTTCCTTGAATTGCTAACCTGCCATGATCTACCTGCTTAATGGAAGTTTAAAACATAAATTCCATGTGATCATATAGACATAATATTTTTTAAACTTTAAAATGAAAGTTACTGACATGACTAGTTCTTATACTAATGCCAATTTTAGCTAGTACTAAAATTGGCTTTTGCAGAGCAATAAAACTCTTCAGTATTTTCGCACAATTTTTGTTATCTTAACATTTTAAATCTGGTAAAACTGAAAAATTAACGTTTGTACTGTATCCATTAGCATATATTTAAATGAGTATTGTTGTTCTCATTTACTGTTGTGTAGCTACAGGTCTAAAATTAAAAAAAAAAAAAAGAGTGGTGTACCTATCCCACTGTGATACTCCTAGCTTCTTATTAGTTTCTGTTTTGAGAGGCAGAGCAGGTAATTTAGTAAAGGAAATAACATAGTTTCATTTACTATCTTAAATTTGGAACCCATCTGTAAAATTTAGCACTATTACCATTAAAAATACAGGTTCACAGAATCTAGGTTGCAGTTAGCCTGCAAGGCTAAGCTTCCCCTTTCAATTTCCTCTATTTAACCCATGATTTAATCCCTTTCTATGTCAATATTAGGAACATAACACCTTTGATCCTCTACTAAAATGAAAAGAGATGTGGGTTATTGAGTTGAAATAGAGATCTGTATATTTTGTTTTATTTACAAATAACCAATCTAAAACCACTTAGTTATGACTTATACACAAACTTGAACTTTAAGATATACTGAAAACAATACATTTCTACATTTTTGTGAACATTTGTGTAGATTTATCTTGATGCAAAAGAATGCCTGTTGTGAATGGCAAGGCCCATAGTGAAGTTTCCAAGTTATATTAGACTGGTAATATCCAGAACAAATAGAACCAAAATGGTAGATTGGCAATATCCAGGACCTCTAGCACTCTCTTTATGGAGTAACAAAATGCATTAAAAGAATTTTGTGCATGTAGACAGATATATGCTGCTTAATTGCCCAGTAAATTGTGAAAAATTTATTCTTATACCATTCATAGTTACAGGAACATTAAAGAGTATTCTTATACAAATTTAAAAGACTAACATCACTAGGTGATAGGATCTTTTGGTCTGCATTACAATCCTATGTAAATAGTAACCTATACAGAGTCATTGAAATGCTATTGTACAATACATGACTGTATAAATCTCTTGGTGTTTGCCTCTAATTAAGTTAGCAGGCCCAGAAGAATATGAGATTGATAGTTTAGGAAAGTGTATGTGAAGATTGTTGATCTTGTACATGACTAAGAGAAAGTGGAGGCTGCAGTAGTCATAGTTGGAGATATCAGGTTGGAGGTTGTGTTGGAGACTGGAAGAAGGTAGTAGGAGAATGTGCTGAAATGAATAAATCTTTCCTTAGGGACCCTGTGATAGAAAATGAGGTCCTGAGGGTACAACCATTATGAAAAGGATTAATGCCTTGTAAGAAGAGTCTAGTATTCCACTTGCACTGTACCATTTAAGGATAGGAAGAAGACAGATAGTTGGCTACCAGATGTGTCTGAGCTTCTATGCGGGCCCAAAGTCTGTTATCCTCTTGATTTTAAGTGCATCAGTCTCTGTAAGTATGAAACATGAATATTGTTTGAGTACAGTATCGATGGCACTCTGTTCCAAACCATACTCGCTAAGACATAAGCAGAGTCTAGTGACAATTTTAGTCTGAGGCCACACTGCAGAAAACCTCAAAGCCAGGGCTTTCCCAGAGTCACCCTCAGGTTTGATAATTCTCTCAAAAGATCCATACACCGCACTGAAAACTGGTATACTTATGTTTTTATTGCAAGGATAATGACTGCAACCAGCTAATTAAAGTCTGGGAGGCCACTAACATGAAGCTTTAAATGTTAGTACTTGGTATTTGACACAATTTGTATTTTAAAGAGTTCTGAAAGATCGATAGTTGAACAACTTGGTCAGCAACTTACAGCACTACCACCTTCAGGAGGTGGGCCTTAGGTCCTGAGGGCGTCATCCTGAAGGGGATGGTGATGCAGCAGTGCCAGCTGTCTTTCCTCACTTTCCAGTCTCAGTGAGTTGAGCCTATTGACTCCATTCCATATTCCTCACCTGTTTGAGCCATGGACTCAAACTGCTGGAATAGGCCAAATAAATCTCTCTTCTATGTAAGTTATTTTAAGTCAGAAGGATTTTGTCACAGCCGCAAAAGTCAGACTGATCTCACAGTGTCACATGTCACAGGGACACGTGGCAATACGTGCAGACTACTCTTGCTCTGTACTTCTTCCTTAGGTAGGATGCTGGAAGACCAATTGCTCACATGTGTGAGGTCTGTCTTCATCCTCTCCTGCTGGCAAGAGTCGCTTTATAAATGTAATTTATCAGGTTTGTCCTATCGAAAGGATTCACTCTCAACGATGAAAAAGCATTTAACATTTTTGAAATTCTAAGAGTTTTGAGGTTGCCACTCATGAACTGGTGATGCTGGGGAGGGGGATAAGATTAAATTCTTAATGATATGCATAAGAACTTAGAGAATTTCTTTAATATCTTCAAGCTTGAGTTTTCTTGTATGTCAAGTGAAGATAATAGCAACTTTCACTGGAGAGGTAAAAGTAGTGATAAATTAATATATATTCTTCATACATAGGAGTTTCACAATAGATAGGAAACATTATTAATAATTTCCTTCTTAATATCCAAAACAGCTGTTAGTTTATTATCCACGTTTTCAGTTAATGGTCAGAAGAGTATCAATTCATTCATAGTAGCTTGGAGAATTAACAAGAGGAGGTGGGGTGGAAAACATAATTTAAACCCTTAATGTAATGAGTTTTAGGTACCCAGATAAGCCTTAGGAACTCTTCCTCTCTGGTAGTCATTGATTCTCTGAACTTTGTGTATCTCCCCACTTGCAGAAAGAAGTGTCTCTGAAGAAAAAAATTAAAGTTCCAGCTCCTGCATGTGCTGTGTGCCTATCATCTTTCTACCTCAAATTTCTCTTCTGTGTAATGAGTAAAAAGTAATAGCTACATCACAGTATTATTAATCTGTAGCATTATTTATTTAGAAGAGATGACAAACTGAAAAAAAGAACATTATAAATTGTATAAACATATGTCTGGTAAACATCAATTTAACTTATTTTTTTCCTCATGATCTCCAGGTACTAGAGTGTTGAATGAATATTGATGAAAAATTTTTAATGTTGAATAATGTTCATAGATCACTGATAGATAAACATAATAAGAGTGACCATAAAGCTAGCGAATCTAATTTCCTTTCTTCTTTTGCATATAGAAATGAGAGATAACCCTCAAATGCATAGTTTTGTTTCATTATTTACATTGGTTCTTGAATTTTATTTATCTGGAGTATTTAATAATATAGTTCAAATAAATAAATCTTTAATAAAATTTACAAATTTAGCATGCAAGAAGATATTTTTTGACTAGGAGGCATTGGTTCTTCACTTGAAAACAAATAGATTCAGGAGACAAATATTATTATTAATCTTTCTTTTTCATTTTATAGAATTACTAGACAAAAAAGGACCAAAAATACTAGTATAATTGAGAAGTAACATTTATCTTTTAAACTGTGGTAGTGTGTAAATAATTAAAAATTAAGGCAACATCAATTATAAAAACATACAGCCCCAGATTTGCTTCTCATTTCCAGATTGATGTTGGTCAGTCCTGGTCATTTTATTGTACAGCTTTCATTCCTAGAAAAATTATACCATGAAATTTGATGTTGACTATCAATTAATTAGTAGATTTCTCACCCTGACTATCTATATATGCTGTTATCTGTGAATTAAGCAACCATACTGAGGATAGCAATATGTAATACTAAAACCATGTTTGGAATACCTATCATTCTGCTCTTCTAAATGCATACTATATCTAATGTCATATCAGTTATTGCTATACCTCTTTCAAATAAACGCTTGTTTTTAAAAAATAAAAAATAGGAGAAAAGAAAAAAATGCTATAAAATTGTCCTGATATAATTTTGTATATGGGTAGATTTTAAAATTTCTGTGAAATCGTGTAATTGTTTATTTTCACAGTTTATAGGGATTTACTAGAATATCAGTGATGGATGGAAAATACCAGTTCCATGTTATATCTAAGACAGTTGATAGAAAGAGCGATGATAAGCTCAAGTGCCTATGTTATAGGGTAATAATATCACTAAAATTCTTTTCTGGAGGGTTAAAAAATTTAAGTTTGTAGACCAAAAAATTAGAGAAAAAGAAGGGCTACAATATAGAGCAATATTTAGGCCCTAGGCCTTCAAGTTCAGTGAGGACTCAGGACATAAATGAACCTATACTGTAGTACTCTATAACTCAGTGATGTCCCAAATTTTCTTTTAAAGGAGATTATGGAGCCACAGAGGAAAGGTACTGCAGATGTACAGTGTGCCTAAGGAGAGTCACCTAGAGAAAAAAATATTCACTCAGGCTCTCAGAACAAATTGGCAAAAAAAAAAAAAAAGAACAAATTGGCCAAGCAATGGCCATGACACATCCAGATGGCTGACACTGACAAAAGATCTGTAAAATGTTGTACATGGTTTCAGGGTAAATCTGGAGGGAATTTGGCTAACCTTGTAAAATACAAAAATTCTGTGTTTTGCTATATAGGTCTTGCTTTATCTTGGTCTTCACCATCTAGCAGAAAAGTCTAATGATGAGGTATAAAAAGGAAAGCCAGATTAATATGCTGAGCTGTAAAAAGCTGAAGTGAACAGCTTTCAATATTGCCAGTTCTGCTTGTAACCTACTGCTATTGTGGACTATTGGACTATACATACCACTACTTTCTCTTTGATGAGAAGTTTGATGAGAAGAAAGATTTGTACTAATAGTATTCAGAAAAGATATCATGTCTGCATCTTGTACTCTGAACAACCACTATGCAGATAACAATAAACAATGTATTAATGATTGTAACTGTCCTACTAACCTGTTTTGAAACTGTCTCATTGTTATTTCTTTCTCATTAAAGTTAATAAAATTAAAAAAGAAAAGAATTTTCAGCTGGGCACAGTGGTGAATGCCAGTAACTCCAGTGAAATGTTAAGGCACAATTACCATGAGTTCAAAAGCAGCCTGAACTGCATAGTTAGACCTTATCTCTGAAATGCTCAATAAAATAAAAATAGAAAAATATAACAAGAAACTTGATATCAGAAGACCCTTGCAGTGCTAATTCTGTTGCGCTCTGAGAATTCAAAAGGTGGAGAATTCACAAAACATGAGTAAGATAAACTATAAAAACTCAAGATTATATATATATATATATATATATATATATATATATATATATTCATATATTGGATATGTAGCCATCAGTATTTTACTAGAAAACTTATAGAAACTTGACAGATGTTTTAGCTACAGACATTTTTTTTTTTCCTGTTTCAGAACCTTTGTTTGTTTATTCACTCATTTTTATGGCTGGCTCAGCCCTCCCCGAGGGCAGGGCTGGCGCAGCATGCGGTGCCCGGGAATCGAACCGCGGTCCCTGAAGCCGCCCAAGCCCTCCCATGTAGGCGCTTTAGACCACTGAGCCATCCCGCCAGGCCCATCTACAGACATTTTAAATAACATCCCGCCAGGCCCATCTACAGACATTTTAAATAAACTTATTTCACAACTGCACACTTGTTAGATATATAGCTTAAAATATTATCCAATCAATAAAGAAGTAAAAGTTTAAAACATTAGTTTTCTCTGCATTTCTTTTACCAGTTCATACCCTGAATATAAATTTAACATTAGGAATTAGCTTACAACTAATTATTTAAAAAATAGTTCCTTATATTTTTACTTAACTTTATTTGAACATAATGCATTTTCTAAGAGTAAGAGTTGAGAATAAATAGAACACAGAAGAATAAAAATGAAATCATAACAAGTATAAAATGCGCATTGATGCTATTGTAGAAGCTTGCTCTATCTTGTATGGTTATTCTATTTTTTATTGTTAAATCTCAGTTAAGGTAGTGAAAACCATATCCAACACCAACTGGATGTTTATTATGCATGGCAGTTAAATAAGATGACCATGACACACACAACCATATTGATCCCTAGTTGTTAACAAAGGAAGCAATATATCACTGCTCCATTTTCTGTTAGGAATGATGAGCTAGAGATATATACTTTACTTAAGATTCAGAAGCTTTAAGAAGCATAATTTAATCCCAGCATTTATTTTTATTTATTTATTCTTTTAATTTTAAGAAAGGGTCTATAGGGTATTCAGGGTCTCACTACTAAATCAGACTTCTAGTGATCCATCTGTTTTCAGCCTCCCAAGAGCTGAGATTACAGGCGTGTGCCACCACACGCAGTTTCAATTGTGGTCTCAGCATGCCTCTGGGCGTGGGGGGAGTGGGGCCAGCATGGCAAGCTTGGGAATTGAACCCGCAGCCTCTGCGCCTGCTTGCTTTAATCTTCTGAGCTATTTGGCTGGCTCTCTAGGATTATTTTGTGCTGATGTTTATACTCTTACCTTCTTCCTATACTACGATTTCTCAAAAGTTACACCTTTTATAGACAATGGCACATTATTATACATCTCTTTATACCTAAAAATAGCATTGAGTACCTATTTGAAAAAAAAAAAAGATCAAATACAGGTTATATTACCTCAAAGGCTTAAGGATTTAGCTGTGAACACATCACTGACATTATGGATCTTATAAAGAAACTTATGGTAATGCATGTAGTTGTTTAAAAGCAGAATGATATCGTCAGGATAGAAAATGCAAGCCTTCATTTGTCCAGAGAACCTCTAATTTATTAGTGACATGCAGTTACCAGATACCTTTAAAGCTTTCCACAAGCCACTTAAGGCAGAAAGAAGTAGCCAAAGTGAACATACAGGTGAGAATAGCTACACTGAAAGGGATAAAAAGAAGAATTGTGCATTCCTTAGGAGAGACTGGATTCTGTTATCACTTGGGTTTTCATCCTGAATGTTAAAAGGCTGACATCCACTGGAGGTCTGGGCCTGCTGAGCAAAGCTAAAAGCAGCTGGTGACTTTCCATGGTCAGTGCACCTTTGCAAGATTGGGAGAAGATACTCAACCTGAGACCTCTCTATTGGGAGGGAGAGGGAGGAGTGTACATCCAGCACTCTAGCTTTCCTAAGAACTCTCCAAGGAATTGGTTTCACTGTCATCTCACTTTCCTGATAAAATGCTGTTGGGATTAGCAGTTTGAGGGCCTGAGGGCAGCAGATAACAAGGGAAGACAATGGGTAGCTTTCTCTGGCTGACATGTCTACATGGCCATGAGAAGTGGCTCAAGTGAGACATCTTTACTAACAGGAAAATGTTATGTCCTTCATGTCCTGGGTCGCCCAACAGCAACCTGATGGACTTTGTACATCTCACTTCTTACACTAAGAGAGAAAAGGAAAGGAGTAAAGTATGAATCCTACAACCTCACTTCTTAGAGGACTATACAAGGGTCTGAGAGTTTCTATAAAATGACTAAGACTGTGGGCAGTGTCATTGTAGGCACTGAAGACTACAGAAGTGAGACAATTTACTGTTCTGGAGCCAGAGAATTTGCAGAGCCATGGGCGCCAAACCATGATGTTGAATTCTTGAAAAAAATATGCTAGAAAAACTCTCTAATAATTCTAATCATTCATAACCAGAAGATAGAAAGCATACATCCACAGAAAATGCTTGAAAGCTTTCAGATCTTTTAGCCTGGCTAATTGATGGGTCTTTTCCTGCACAAAGTTGGTCTACATGCACAAGGAGAAGCAAGATTTTTTAGCAAGTACTTGAAGCACTTTAAAGAGCATGAAGAAATATAAACATCCAAAACCAAAGAACAAAATAAACTTTCAAAAGCTGAGCTTAAAAAATGGAGGTATTTGTCATAACTCACAAGGAATTGACATTGCCAAATTATAAACGTATTTGGTAATCTCAAAGAAATGATTGATGAACAAAGTAAGCCTCTCAGTAAAGAGATAGAATACACAATAAAATTTTTTGGAGCTGAAGAGTAAAATAGCCGAACTGAAACAACTAAAGAAATTTAATGTCAAACCTGATCAAGGAAAAGAAAGAATCAGTGACTCAAGAAACAATATAGAAAATTATGCAATCTGAAAAAGAAAAATAGAAAAGTGAAGGAATGAAGAAATGCTAAACTTTTTATGAGGCAGGATTAACTAAGAAATACTTTTCTTCTGGATGTCTCAGAATGAAAAGAAGGCCAGGTGCAGTGCTGGTGCATCATTCCTGAAATTCTAATACTTAAAGGAGGGTGAAGATTAACCTGGGCTCCATAGTGAGTTTAAAGCCAGCTTGGAGTACACTGCAAAAGCCTGTCTCAAAAAACAAACAACATGGGCTAACAAGATAGCTGAGCAGATTAATTGTCTGCTTAGGCAAGCACAGGGACTGGAGTTTGATGCCTGGTACCATATGCCATGCTGACCCCACCCAGAGGGCAAGCTGAGCCAACCACTAGGACTGGCTGTGGTGGGACACACCTGCAATCTCAGCACTGGAGAGGTTCAAAATGGGAAGATCATTAATAGTCTGAGCTGTGCGGTGAGAGCCTGTACCAAACACATAAAATTAAAAACAAAAAACAAATAAAAAATAAAAGAGATAAAGAGCTGGAGTTTATTAGGGAGTATAGTGACCTAGAGATTTCAAAAATCTTAGAGAGAAATACAGGCATCTACATTTAAAAATATTAATAGAGTGAATGGTGGGTGTGCAGGTAGGACCTCTCGGCCTGTGGCATCTTGTACCTCCACCAGAGCTCAACCTCTGCCTCAGCAGCCCCAACCAACAGACTGACCAGCGGGTCTGCAGGTGGGACCTCTCAGCCTTCACCCCCACACTGCCACCGGAACTCTGCCACACTCAAAGCTTGTGACTGCTGGGAGCCTAGGCAGGAATGCTAAATCTTCACCCTTATGCCACCAAAACTTGTACCTCGCAAAGAACCCATCTCCAGCATCTGCTGTGGAGCCCTGCAGCAAAATTCCTTGCAGAGAGGCTGGGGGTCAGATCTTACCAGCTAACCCAGGAGCTGAGTATCTTGCCAGAGGAACGTGGCCAGCTTTCATCCAAAAGCTGCACTAGGAAGAAGCTGAGCACAGTAGCTAGACCCAGACAGATACATCTGGACAAGATCAAACTTGGTAGATTTGGACCCAAATTTCAGCAGGTGTTAAAGGCATAATTTCATCAAAGTTCTGCACCAAAGGTCAGACATCACTACTATACAGAATGACATGGACAAGGAGCAAAATGCAATTTCGGGTCCCAAGCCCACATGGAACTAATACAGGAGACACTACCATAGAAGAAATCAAGAATCATGCAATCAAAATTTCTGAATTAGCAGCATCTGAATTAAACAAACAAATGCAGAAACCTATAGAGGAACTCGGATTGGAGATGAAGTGAAGTAAAAAAAAGAAATCTTTGAATTACTACAGTCTGAAGTTAAAAAAAAAAAGCTTCAGAACATTATAGAGGGAATCAGGTCAGAAATAACCTTTGAAGTAAAAGAGGACATCTCTAAATCAATAGCATCTAAAGTAAAAGAACAACTGCAGAAAGCCAGAGAGGAAAGAAGAGCAGAAATAATTTCTGAAGTAGAAAAAGAAAGGATAACTATATTGAAAGAGTTAATAAATGCTGCTAAAGAAGACATTGATAAAAAAAAATTAGAGGATGATAGAAAAAAAGATGAAATCCTAGAATGACCAATATAGGAGAGAAATAGATCGCATGAAACAGTTTCAAAGAGATATACAAGAAAATAAAATTTGAAACACAAGCTGGCAACACCGTACGAATGAAAGTGAAGATAGAGTCTCAGATCTTGAAGACACAGTCGCAGCCAGTGAAAGAGTAAGAAAGGATCTCTTAAAAAACAACCAGGATGAAGGAAAAAAAATAATTTGACATTTGCAAGATGATGCAAAAATGAACAACATGCATTAATAGGCATCAATGAGAAAGAAGGAGTCAATACAAGTGATATGAAAAGAATATGGGCAGAAGTCATAGCAGAAAACTTCCCAAATATGAGAAAACATCTGGACATTCAGGTAATTGAAACATACAGAACTCTAAATAACATCAACCCGACTAAAACCACACTAAGACATACAATAGTCAAGATCCCAGAAATACAGTGGAAGAATAACATACTAAAAGCTGCTAGGTAAAAGAAACAGATCATATTCAAAGGAAAACCATCAGAATAAAGGCATATTTCTCTTCACAAACCATGAAATCAAGAATAGCATGGAGCAGAGTGCTTCAGTCCTCCATGAAAACAATTTCTAGCCCAGATTGCTATACTACACAAAACTCTCTTTCAAGTATGAGGGAGAAGTGAAATACTTCTATGACAAGGAATAGCTAAAGAAATTCATGATGTCAAAGCCAACCCTACACAACTACCAAAAATATTTTAGAGAGGGACCAAAATGACCAGAACTCTACAAATGAGAACAGAAAGAAACCACCAATAGGACAACCAATTTAAGAGGCAAAAAAGGACTAAATAATAATAAGTAAAAGACATGTCAATCTAAGTCAATACATTTTAATTATAACCATCAATGTAAATGGACTGAAATCTTCAACTAAAAGAAATAAGCTGGCAGAGTAGACAAGGAAGCAAAATTCAACAATATGCTATATATAACAAACACACTTAACTCATAAAGGAATTCACAGGCTAAAAGTTAAAAGATGGAAAATAATACTATCTGCCCCATCCCTCAAAAAAAGTAGGGGTAGCAATCCTGTTTCCAGACAGTCTAAACTTCAAACTAATACTGATCAAACTAAATAAAGAAATCCACAATATATTAGGGGAAAAATTCAAGATGAAGAGGTAACACTCATAAATACATGTGGACCCAACTTGGGAGCACAAAGTTATATAAGACAAATCTTAATGGACATAAAATGTCTAATATCCAATAGCACAATCTTAACAGGAGACATTAACATCCCTTTATCCCAAAAAGATAAGACAAGCAAATCCCCTGAGGATTTACTTTGGAACCATGTACAGTGTTTTGTAGAACTGTTGACAGTGTCAGCCATCTGGATGAGTTATGACCATTGCTTGACTAGTTTGCTTGCTGTGAAAGCCTGAGTTAATGTTTTATCTTTAAGTGACTCTCCTTTGGCACACTATGTATCTTCAGTCCCTTTCCTCTGTAGTGCCATAATCTCCTTGAAGATAAAATTTTGGAAACAACTGAGTTATAGGATGTTATAGCACAGGTTCTCTTCTGTCTTGAGTCCTCATTGAACTTGAAAGGCTAGGACCAAAATATAGGTTATCCTTTTAGCCCTTCTTTTTCTCTAGTTTTTGACTGACCTTGAGTGATACAAAAGTCACACATTTTGCTATACAGGTTGTGCTTAAACTTGCACTTAACAACCCAGCAGAAAAATTTAACCACAAGACATAAAGCGGAAAGTTAGATTAGAATGCTGAGGTGTAAAAGGCTTAAATCAACAGCTTCCAACATTGCCAGCTTTACTAATAACCCACTGTGATTACTGAACATTGGGTTATGTATACAACTAATTGCTCTTAGTTCAATGAGAAGTAATTCGGTTGTACCAATAATGATTTGAAAAATTATAACCTCTACACCCTGTGCTCTGTATAACTAATAGATTCACAACAATATGCATTATATCAAATATTGAAATGTACTATTAACGTGTTTTCAAACTGTCACATTGTTATATGTTTTTATTTCTTATTAAAAGTAATAATTAAAAAATTACCACAAAAAAGGATAGGTCAAGCAGACAAAAAATTAGCAAACAAGTTACAGAACTGAACCAGATCTTGGAGCAACTCAACTTAGAGGACATACACAGAGTGATCCACCCAACTACTTCTGAATACACACTTTTTTCAGCTACACAAGGGACATTTTACAAAATTAACCTCATACAAGTACATAGGTCATGCTTAAGTATATGAAAGAAAACAAATTATTCCATGCATATTATCTGACCACAGAACAATGAAACTGGAAATAACTGACAACAGAAATCACAAAACCACAAAAGTACATGGAAATTAAACAACATTCATGTCAGCAACCAGTGGGTTACAGATGAAATTAAGCAAGAAATTAAACACTATCTACAATTTAATGAAAATTCAAACACAACCTACTGGAATTTATGAGATGCAATGAAAGTAGTTCTTAGAGGGAAATTCATAGCTCTAAACTCACACATTAAGAAAGCAGAACAAATAAATACTCTTATGCAGCACCTAAATTGACTAGAAAAGGAAGAGCAAATGAAACCCAAAGATCAAAGATGGGAGGAAATTATAAAGATTAAAGCAGAAATTAATTCAATCAGACAAGGAAAACAATGCAAAGAATCAGTGAATCAAAAAGTTCATTCTTTTAAAGATTCAATGAAATTTATATGCCTCTAGCTAACCTCGTGAAAAAGGGAAAAAGGACTCAAATTCAAGCAATAAGGAATGAATTGGTTGAAATTACTATAGACTCAGCAGAGATTCAGAGGATCATTAATAGCTACTTTCAGAATCTTAATTCTCCCAGAATTGAAGGCACAGATGAAATGGACAGATTTCTAGAAATGTACAAACTACCAAAATTGAATCAAGAAGATGTAAGAACTCTCAACAATCCAATAACAGCCAATGAAATACAAAATGTAATAAAAAGTCTACCAACAAAGAAAAGTCCAGGTCCTGATGGATTCACAGCTGAATTCTACAAGAAATTTATAGAAGATGTAATCCCAATGCTCCTGAAACTCTTCAGTAAAATTTAAAAGGAAATGGTCCTCCCAAAATCATTCTGAGAGGCAAGTATTATGCTGATTCCAAAACCACAGAGAGATGCAACTAAAAATGAGAACTACAGGCCAATTTCTCTCAAGAACACAGATGCAAAAATTCTCAAAAAAATACTCACAAATAGAATACAGCAAATCATCAAGAAGATTATACCCCATGACCAGGTAGGATTCATCCTAGGGATGCAAGGGTGGTTTAATATATACAAAGCTATAAATGTAATACACTATCTCAATAGACTCAAAGCCAAAAATCACATGATCATTTCAATTGATGCAGAAAAGTCTTTTGACAAAGTCCAGTATTCATTCATGTTGAAAGTCCTACAGAAAATTGAAATAGAGGGACTCTATTGTGAATCTGATAAGAGCCTTCTATGACAATCCAACAGCTAACTTAATTCTAAATCAGGAAAAGCTGAAGTCTTTTACTCTCCGATCTGGTACAAGACAAGGATGTCCTCTATCGCTGCTGCTATTCAATATAGTTCTGGAATCATTAACTACAGCCATTAGACAAGAGAGAGAAATAAAAGGAATAAGAATAGGTAAAGAAGAAGTTAAACTACAACTATTTGCTGATGACAAGATAATCTACTTGGAATACTCAAAAAACTCCACGAAGAAGCTACTAGAATTAATATGCAAATTCAGGAGCATAGCAGGATTCAAGTCAACACACAAAAGTCAATAGCATTCTTTTAAACAGATAACAAACACACTAAGAGAGAAGTTAGAAA
>PVJA010038831.1:0-19480 GCA_004027025.1 Myocastor coypus
TTTATTTATTTATTTATTTATTTATTTATTTATTTATTTATTTGTCTTTTTGAGACAGGGTCTCACTATGCAGGTCAGGCTGGCCTTGAGCTCCCTTTTGTAGCCCAGGCTGGTCTCAGACTCACATTGATCCTCCTGCCTCAGCCTCCCAAGTGCTGGGATTACAGGTGTGCGCCACCATGCCTGGCATTGCTAGTTTTATTTTTTATTTTTATTTTTATTTTTTTGTCTTTTTGAGACAGGGTCTCACTATGCAGTTCAGGCTGGCCCTGAACTCACTTTTATAGCCCAGGCTGGTCTTATACTGCTTCTCCTGCCTCAGCCTCCCAAGTTCTGGGATTACAGGCATGCACCGCCCTGCCTGGCCTTTTTTGTCTTTCGGAGACAGAGTCTCACTGTACAGTTCACACTGGCCTTGAACTCACTTTGTAATCCAGGCTGGTCTCGAAATCCAGGCAATCCTCCTGCCTCAACCTCCTGAGTTACTGGGACTGTAGATGTGCACCGCCATGCTGGCTTAGACCCACTTTTTAGTACTGTGATCTACCTCAGGGAAGATCGGGAACATGGGCTCTCTCTGGGAGAGGCTGGCATCGATTCTTGCCCGGTCTTTCCCTCCTGGAAATTAGATAGTCTATAGTCTTAGAGCTTCCAAGGAATAGAGATGGAAACATTTGAGGAAAGCCAGCCCTGGGAGCCTTCCTCAGTGGCCTTTGGTCTGTTCTAGCACCTTTTCAGAATCACTGGCTTCAGAGACACCATCTGCCCATCCTGTCCTTTGCAAAGGACCAGGATTTGGTTCTTCCACTTGCTGTTTTAGAAGGTAGTGTCTGGACCCTGGAAGAGGCACCAGGGACAGAGAAGGTGGGGCAGACATAGGGACAGTACCCTGCTCCCCGCTGCCTCCTGCTGGCAGCTCTGAGAGTCTACTCCTTCCTGCCCAACTCAGCAGGCCTGGGATTGCTGAAGTAGGTCCAGCATGTAGACATACAAAGGTCAGCTGGAGTAAACACCCTGTTTAAAACGGTTTGGGGCAAAAATAAGCCTTCTGGATGCCCATGTTTCACACAGAAAACTTCTAAACTCCTCACCATGCTAAGACTGGGAGTGCACCAGCACCTGGCCCTCGGGTCCTATCTTGTCACCTCTTCCTTTCCCATCATCCCCCAAAGACACTGTGGCCTCCTTTCTGCTCAGAACTGTGAACTTGTTCCTGGATCTTCGTGCGCCCTTGGGAAGGCAGGAAATGCTCCCTCGCTCCTGGTGCCTGGGACCTTCCATGTAGTTGCCTGTCCTGTCTGTTGTTTCCTGTTCTCTGGTTTCCCAGTCAAGGAAGGGTGAGTACAGTATGCAAGGTATTGAGAGAGAGGAGATAGATAGAGAGAGAGAGAGAGAGAGAGAACTTAATCACAGAACTGAGAACTATGTGTAGTGTATGAGGTGCTGGGGAACAAACCCAGCCTCACACACACTAAGCACACATTCTCCCAGTGAGTTACATCCCAGCATAACTTTTTTTTTTTTCTTTTTTGTCTTTTTGAGACAGAGTCTTGCTGTGCAGTTCAGGCTGGCTTCGAGCTCACTTTTGTAGCCCAGGCTGGTCTCGAACTCACACCGATCCTCCTGCCTCAGCCTCCCGAGTGCTGGGATTACAGGCGTGCGCCACCACCACGCCCGGCTTATCCCAGCATAACTTTCAGGACAGTCATTTTCCTGTTTTATTAATAGTTATTAAGAGCCGGGTGTGGTGGCACACACCTGTAATCGCAGCACTTGGGAGGCTGAGGCAGGAGGATCCATGCGAGTTCCAGACCAGCCTGGGCTACAAAAGTGAGCTCGAGGCCAGCCTGAACTGTATAAGACCCTGTCTCAAAAAGACAAAAATAAATAAATAAATAAATGAATATTAATAGTTATTGTTTCTTTTCTTTCTTTCTTTCTTTCTTTCTTTTTTTCTTTTTTTTTGTGAGACCAGGGTTTGAACTCATGACCTTGCACTTGCCAGGCAGGCATTTGTGCCACGGAGCTATCTCCCTACCCCCAACCTCTTGTTTAGACAGAGATTCACAAAATCTAATCTTGTTACTCTTGCCTAGTTCAATGTGCTTTAAGTGAAGTCCCATAAATAAAGAGAAGACGCCATCCAGGGGAATGTGTATATTAATATTCCTCTCCCTCGTTTTCTTCTTCAAACGAATCGGTCCCCACTTCTTCATAATCCTTCTCCAGGGCAGCCAGGTCCTCCCTGGCCTCAGAGAATTCTCCTTCTTCCATGCCCTCTCCGACGTACCAGTGCACAAAGGCCCGCTTGGCATACATGAGGTCAAACTTATGGTCGAGGCGAGCCCAGGCCTCTGCGATGGCAGTGGTGTTGCTCAGCATGCACACAGCCCTCTGCACTTTGGCCAGATCCCCTCCTGGCACCACTGTGGGGGGCTGGTAGTTGATGCCCACCTGGGGAACAAGGAAAGAGGAGGAGCAACAGAACATACATGTCAGCCAAAGAATAACTCAAGACAGTGCGTAATTTGTGTGTGTGTGTGTGTGTGTGTGTGTGTTAGACAGGGTCTTGCTATGTAGTTCAGGTTGGCCTTGTGGTGCACACTTGTAATCCCAGCACTCGGGAGGCTGAGGCAGGAGGATTGGTGCAAGTTCGAGACCAGCCTAGGTTACAAAAGTGAGCTCAAGGCCAGCCTCAACTGCATAGCGAGACCCTGTCTGAAAAAAGACAAAAAAAAAAAAAAAAAAAAAAAAAAAAAAAAAAAAAAAAAAAAAAAAAAAAAAAAAAAAAAAAAAAAAAAAAAAAAAAAAAAAAAAAAAAAAAAAAAAAAAAAAAAAAAAAAAAAAAAAGGAAGAAAAAAATAAATAAAATTAAAAAATTCTAAAAAAAAAAAAAAAAAAGTTCACAGGAATTTTCCAGGACAATAAATAAAAAGATCTGAATAGACCCTGGGGGACGGTGTTAACATTAACTGGACCCTGTGCCTCTCTAACAAATGGGGTTTCTGGAAAGAAAAGCAAGCGCTGGATTCAAGGACAGCGAGCTGAAGGTCTTGCCTGGACAAACTGACTTCCCCAAGCACCAACCCAGAGAATTGTGGGAAAGTGAAAGAAGTCTAAGGTGGCAAGCTCACAGTTTGTGTACTGGGCATTGATCTCAGGACCTCGCGCTTGCCAGGTAGGCCCTTGTGCAGCTGAGCTGCATCCATCCGAAACCCCCCTCTCCAAATCTTCTTACACTTGCCCCCCCAAGGCTTTGCTTCTGTGCCTCTCAGGCCAGCAACCCTCAGTTTGCAACACTTTCGCCTCTCAGAAACAAGTCACTTCCTGGTGGTGGAGAGAAGCTGAGGCAGGCAAAGGGCCAAGAGCAGGAAAGGCAAGTGCGATGGTAGCAAGTCCCTCGCCCCACCACATATTCTGCGCTTTGTGGACTGAGCACCATCATGCTTGAGGGCAGAGACACTGCTTCTCATTTCTGAGCATCGAACGTCCCTCAAGTGGAGTCAGGTGGAGACCGACTCCCCTGGGAGACTGCAGAGCAGAGAGTTCACAGCATGCACACCCCTGGGTGAGCTTTGCTGAAGCCTACGTAGGAAGGGCTTCTGCTCATCCTGCCACGTGCAACTACGGTGCAGTCATTCTCATTTATTCTCCTGTTGGCTTTTTAAAACTTCTACTTGGAAAAGAAAAAAGAACTTCAATTTTGGAAATAGTTCCTGGCCATCTTTATAAGAATTACCAGAAAGAAAAAGAAAAAAGGAATTACCAGAACAGTCATGTCAAAATCTGTGTGTCTGGGGAGAGAAAGCTGTATACAGCAGCTAGGAACAGAGCAGGAATAAGAGAGTGATGTGCCCCCCCCCCCTACAGCTGCGCCCTGGTTAATGGGAATGGAAAATGGCAGGGCTTCATGACCCCAGTGATTTACAATTATATAATAGCCATAAGTATTATCTTTTTTTTTTTTTTTTTTTTTTTTTTTTTTTTTTTTTTTGTCTTTTTGAGACAGGGTCTGACTATGCAGTTCAGGCTGGCCTTGAGCTCACTTTTGTAGCCCAGGCTGGTCTCAAACTTGCACTGATCCTCCTGCCTCAGCCTCCCAAGTGTGTTGGGATTACAGGCATGCGCCACCACACCTGGCATAAATATTATCTTGTTAGCCCCAAATTGATTAAAACAATTAATTACTCGAAATAAATTAAGAAAAGAATCTATCTTCTCTTAGAGAAGGAAACTCTATCTCTCTAGCAACTTCAGTACCTTGGTTAACTTTTTTTTTTTTTTTTTTTGAGACAGGGTCTCGCTATGCAGTTCAGGCTGGCCTTGAGCTCACTTTTGTAGCTCAGGCTGGTCTCGAACTCACACTGATCCTCCTGCCTCAGCCTCCCGAGTGCTGGGATTACAGGCGTGCGCCACCACGCCCGGCTACCTTGGTTAACTTTAATTTTTATTTATTTATTTATTTATTTTTTGTGCAGTACCAGGGATTGAATTCAAGACCCTGTGCTTGAGCTATCTCCCCAGTCCTAACTTTAAAGTGTACCTGCAAGTATAAATATCCACCAGAAATGACTTTAGGCAAGTTGAATTCACTCATAAACAATGCCCATCCCCCGCTAGCACCAGTGTAAATCAGGTCCCTTAGTAAAAGTATTTTTAAAATTCCAAGATGGTTAACCAATTTAAAATAGCACCAAACTTGGGGCTGGCAAGATGGCTCAGCAGTCTAAAGTGCTTGCTTAAGGCAAACTTAGGCAACCCCATAGGCCCTGGCTCGATTCCTAGCACCACATGCTGTGCCAGCCACACCCCCAGGGGCACGCAGAGCTGGCTATAAAATAACACCAAACTCATTCATTTCCTAAAACAGCTTAAACAGCCTTCAGTGTGTCTCAACCACAGCTGAGTGAAGTTAAGCCTACAGTGGCTTGGACTCCTCACCTCAATTTCATTCTCCCATCCTCTGTTCTCCCGCCCTCCTGTCCTCCCTTCCTCCCTCCCTCCCTCCCTCCCTTTCCCTTCTCCTCACTCCTCTCCTCTCCTCTTCCCTCCCCGCTTCCCTTCCTCTCTCCTCTCTCTCTGCAACACTGATGATCAGAACCTAGGGCCTCCTCATTGAACTACAACTCCTGCCCTATTTATTTTTCTGTTTTTGAGACAGGGTCTCTCTAAATTGCTGAGTGGCCCAGGCCAGCTGGAACTCACGACCCTCCTCCCTCAGCCTCCCGGAGTGCTGGGCCTGCAGGCCTGCAGGCCTGCGCCCATGCCAGGCTCTTTGTGCTTGTGTAACTGTCCATCCTCAGCCATGCTCACCTTGAAGCCTGTGGGACACCAGTCAACGAACTGGATGGTCCTCTTGGTCTTGATGGCAGCAATGGCGACGTTCACGTCTTTGGGCACCACGTCCCCACGGTACAGCATGCAGCAGGCCATGTACTTGCCGTGTCTTGGGTCGCACTTCACCATCTGGCTGTTGGGCTCGAAGCAGGAGCTGGTGATCTCCGCCACCGAGAGCTGCTCGTGGTAGGCCTTCTCGGCAGAGATGATAGGTGCATAGGTGACCAGCGGGAAGTGGATGCGGGGGTAGGGCACCAGGTTGGTCTGGAACTCGGTGAGGTCCACATTGAGGGCACCATCAAAGCGGAGTGAGGCCGTGATGGAGGAGACGATCTGGCTGATGAGGCGGTTAAGGTTGGTATAGGTGGGGCGCTCAATGTCCAGATTCCGGCGGCAGATGTCGTAGATGGCCTCATTGTCCACCATAAAAGCACAATCGGAGTGTTCTAGGGTGGTGTGGGTGGTCAGGATGGAGTTGTAGGGCTCCACCACCGCAGTGGAGACCTGAGGCGCTGGGTAGATAGCGAACTCCAGCTTGGACTTCTTGCCGTAATCGAGGGAGAGGCGCTCCATCAGCAGCGAGGTGAAGCCGGAGCCCGTGCCGCCGCCGAAACTGTGGAAGATCAGGAAGCCCTGCAAGCCGGAGCAAGCATCTGTCTGGAAAGAGCAGGAAGTGGGAAGAAGCCATGAATACAAGTTTCTGAGGACCCTCCAAGAGGACCAAAGCAGGCAACTCACTCAGTTGGTGCCACCCCACCCCTCAACACTTCTATGTGAGGGAAATCTGTAGAAATGCAGAGATGAGACAAAAGCCTAACTGATGTCCCAAGAAACAGGAAGCAGGAGACAGAGCCCAGGGAGGGCTGGGATTTATGGCTGCAGATAGTAGCTTCTCTTGCTGGCTGCCCTGTTTATTGACCTCTTGCTTGGGATGTTAACGGTTCTCTTCCTCTGCTCTTTTGGCATCTGTGTGACTCTAGTGTTAGGCAAATGGTAGAAGATACACTGATTTGTAGTCTGTATATTCACCAAAGTAGTTGTGCACATTCCTTAGCCTGTTTTTAGCCCTCAATAAAAGTGAGCTGCTTCTGGGACTCGGAGCTCATTTGAAGAGAGACTACTCTCAGTGAGACCTCTGAAGCTATGTTCATTGGGTCTTCTCGTCATTTCTTTCGGCACTGACTCACAACATACAACAGAAATCAAACGGCCTTAAAGGAGTAAGGAAATAAGAACTGGGGCTGCCCAACTCAGAAGGCTCAGGGGCCAGAAGTTTTCAGCCCAGGAGCTTGGTTAAACCAGTAGTTCAGAGCCAGTGCTCAGTCATTTTGCCCTTGGAGAATCCTCCCCTAGGCCAATATCTCTGTCCCTGTCACATGATTTTATAAGAACTGATCACCCATGCTTCTCACTCTAACTTTGGAAGGTAGCTCTGGGTACCTTTCAGAAATGTGACTAGATTCAAGGAACCTGATGGTTGGGTTTTTTCTTTTTCAAATTTGCAATGGAAAATTATAGTAGTGTATATTGATGAGGCTGTGATTTTGTGTCCATTTTGGAATGACCAAATCAAGACAACCAACCCATCCCAAGTTTCCCAGTTACAAAAACATGCACAAATTATTGAGCCTGTCTAAATTTCTTTCCTACATAAAGTGGGGAAAATATCCGATCTTGTTAGATTATTGCAGTAATTAAATGATATAAAACAATATTCTGAAGCCGGGCGTAGTGATGCATGCCTGTAGTCCCAGCACTTGGGAGGCTGAGGCAGGAGGATCATTGCAAGTTCAAGACCAGCCTGGGTGAGTTCAAGGCCAGCCTGAACTGCATAGCAAGACCCTGTCTCAAAAAGACAAATAAATAAATAAGTAAATAAATAATGTTCTGAGAAAAAATCTGATAGACAACAAACATCCCAATGTCAGCTCCCATCAGAATGAAGAGAGCGGTCGCAATTTGTGCAGTGCCACGCACTGCTGCTCTCTGCTATGTGCCAGTCCGCCTTGGAGCTGGCCGAGTATGGACTGAAACCTCCAGTAACTGGCTCATGCAGAGTTGCCACTGTGTGCAAACAACTTAAAGACTGACATTGGTGATAAAGGGAAGAATAGAGATGAAGGGGAAGTCTGTAATCATGAAAAAAAAAAAAAAAAAACCTGCAGATACTAGTCTTTTTTTTTTTTTTTTTTTTTTTTTTTTTTTTTTTTTTTTTTTTTTTTTTTTTTTTTTTTTTTTTTTTTGTCTTTTTGAGACAGGGTCTTGCTATGCAGTTGAGGCTGGCCTTGAACTCACTTTTGTAGCCCAGGCTGGTCTTGAACTCACACTAATCCTCCTGCCTCAGCCTCCTGAGTGCTGGGATTACAAGCGTGCGCCACCACGCCCAGCTTCCAGATACTAGTCTTGAGCCTTATCTAGAAGAAAAGAAGAAGAAATGCTCTGGATTTAGAGACAGAAAAGTGATGGAATATAAGAATAGGATTCAAGCCTACTCCACACCAGACAAAAATCTTCCATAGAGGTTCACAGAATTATAAAATTCTCCCATTGGGCATGATCTGCCATCATGGAATCCCATGGTTCTGAACTTTTGGAGCACTACAAGATAGCTTCCAAATTAAAGGTCCTGGTTGGCCCCCTCCAAAGAGAAAAAGGGAACATATAGAAAATTTTAGCACCCTTAGCTCCCAGGCTTTTTCTTCAGGTGAGGAAATGGGTAAGGAAGGGGAGTTTGAGCAGACAAAGTGACTCTGTCCACAGCCAACAGCTTCAAAGTTAAACCAACCAGTCCAAATCTTCCCTGTGCCACTCACTCTGCGGCTATGGGACCCTGCTTAAGTTACTGAGTCACACTGGCTCCCAGTTTCTTTATCTGTATGGTCAGGAAAGAGACCGCCTTTGTATGATTAAGGATCAAAGGAAACAATATCCACACTTGGCACTTGTAATGGTCTCCCTGAGCACTCGGATATGTCAGCAGTCTTCCTCTCCTTTTCCAAGCTAAGCACTTTGTTATCCATGCTTCCAAGAAGCAGAGACCTTCGCCTTCCTTGTGGCTGGGATCTTCCCTGATACTCCATGGACTGTCACTAGGTATTAATATTAGGTATCCAGTATAGGATAGTCCATGTGTTTAGGCAGAGAAAGGGGCATCTTCCTTGATTGCTTTTATAAAACAGGGTCCGGAGCCAGGCGTGGTGGCGCACGTCTGTAATCCCAGCACTCGGGAGGCTGAGGCAGGAGGATCGGTGTGAGTTTGAGACCAGCCTGGGCTACCAAAGTGAGCTCAAGGCCAGCCTCAACTGCATAGTGAGACCCTGTCTCAAAAAGACAAAAAATAATAATAATAATAAATAAAATAAAATAAAACAGGGTCTGAGGGCTGGGGCTGGATAGCTCAGTGGTGGAACATGTGCTTACCATGGACAAGGTCCTTGATTGATTGATTTTTTTTTAAGAATTTTTAATGTTATTTATTTTTTTCTTGTTTCAGAATCTTTATTTGTTTATTCACTCATTTTTATGGCTGGCTCAGCCCGCCCCAAGGGCAGGGCTGGCACAGCATGTGGTGCTGGGGATTGAACCACAGTCCCTGAAGCCGCTCAAGCTTTCCCAAGCAGGCACTTTAAACCACTGAGCCATCTGGGCCCCATTGATTGATTGATTGATTGATTGGTTGGTTGGTTGGTTGATTATGAGCAGAACATATTTATTTATTTATTTTTAAACCTCATTTGTTTATTTGTGTTATGGCTGGCTCAGCCTGTCCTGGGGGTGGGGCTGGCACAGCATGTGGTGCCAGGATTGAGCCTCGGTCCCTGTACTTGCTTAAACTTTCCTAGGCAGGTGCTTTAGACCACTGAGCCATCTCACTGGCTCCAGAATATATTTATTGAGGGAAAGAAAGCTCCTGTCTGAGAGAGGAACAGTAGGGGTTGTTCTGTGCGAGTTGTCCCCCTCTTCCCAAAGGTCCTGGATTTAATCTTTAGCCGCCCTCCTCCCCGCAAAAAACAAAACAAAACCAAAACCAGATATTCCCAAACCTTAGGAGCTCTTTTCTTTTTTTCTTTTTTTTTTTTTGTTTTTGTGGGACGAGGGTTCGAACTCACGACCTTGCACTTGCCCAGTAGGCACTTGTGCCTCGGAGCTATCTCCCCAGCCCCAGGAGCTCTTTTCTATAGTTAGGGGTCAGATAACTCTGCCCAGGCTCATGAGCCCAAGCTTGCTTTCTAGCCTTCCTCACCGTTCCCTACCCTTGTTGAACCTTACCAGCTTCCGTATGCGGTCCAGCACCAGATCGATGCTCTCCTTGCCCACTGTGTAGTGGCCCCGGGCGTAGTTGTTAGCTGCATCCTCCTTCCCTGTGATCAGTTGCTCTGGGTGGAAGAGATGGCGGTAGGTTCCTGCGCGAACCTCATCTAGCAAGAGAGCAGGCCGTTAGATCTTAACACCTGGCTTCTGGGGGAAGCCTTGTTCCTGGTACAGGATAAACTTGTGCTTTGCATGCCTATGAAACTTCACTGAAGTGACATGGACAATCTTAGACTAAATCTGCAAAAGGCAAAGAGAATTCTTGAGTGATAAGCCAGGCACTGACAAGCCAGATGCCGGCATAAATTTTAGAAGCCTAGGGTCAGACTAAGGCGCTGCCACAAATCTGTAATCCCAGCACTGTGTGAGAGGCTGAGGCGGAAGATCTGAGTTTGAGCCTAGTTTAGCAGGACACTAACTATCTCACAATAAGAAGGGACAGGGATATGGCTCTGGGAAAAATCCTAGGGCTGTTTATTTGTTTTCTCAGAGAGTGTCTTGCTATGCAGATCAGACTGGCCTAGAGCTCACTTTATAGCCCAGGTTGGTCTCAAACTCAAAAGGATCCTCCTGCCTCAGCCTCGCAAGTGCTGAGATTGGCCTCCCTATGCCACCATGCCCAGCTGAGAATCCTAGTTTAATCCCCAGTGTTTTGTATTTTTTTTTTTAAGGTTAATTCTCTTGCATTCTACCTTGACCACTCAAGGCTTCTTCTGTTATTTTGTTTGTGTGTAAGATTACCTTGATAGAAATAATTCCACCCAATTTCATTTGCATTCAAGTGATCTAGGAATATGAAAAAAGATTCAGGGTGATCTGCCCAGACCCCAGACCTTCCCAGGAGTCGTCTCATGCCTCACCTCCATCCTTCATCTCAAGGCACCAATAGTATGTGTCAGGTCCCCCCCCCCCCCCGCGTGGTACTAGGGAAGAACCAGGACCCTGCACATGCTAGGCACATGTTCTATTGCTCAGCTCCACCCTAACCCTTAGACCTACCTTAGCTCCACCCCCAACCTATTTTAAAATTCATTGAAGCAGAGCTATGCCCCAATCCTAGAGGGGCACCAGCCTTAGGGAGGGTTTCGGTGGCATAGGGTGGGGTGGGTCTGCTCTCTTGGGGGGGTTGCATAGAAGCATCCGCCCTCAGGATATCACCCCTTCTCCCTTCCTGGCTCTTCTCCTCCCCTCCAGGGAGGCCATTCATGGGTGTCTTGGCCTATAAGGGAGACCTGCACCATTTGCCTTTGTAGGAAGCAATCAAAGGGTGGCATGCCTGTCATCCATTGCCCCTAGAAATTGGTATCCAAGCATTACAGACTTTGCCCATATAACTCTGTGGAACTTGCTTGACAAGCTGGCCTTGATGCTGAGGAAATCCTGATGTTTCACTGCAGGCTGACCCAGAAGTCAGACCCAGGGCAAATGGCATTGTTAGGAGCAGGAGGAGAATGGGAAAGACAGGCTGGGCATCGGGAAACCTGCCTGACATCAGTCAGAACTCCTGCATTTTCCTTGAGCTAAATGAAGCTCAATCTGGACCTAACTAGAGCACACCTGGCTGTGACCTGCCTGCCTGTCACACCATTTCCTGGGTAAGCTACTTCAAGGTTAGACCAGATCTGTGAAGACAGGCTGAAATTATTCTAGAATCAGAAACCTCTGCTTTATAAAACTGAGGATACTGGGGCTTCTTCTAATTTCTGTAACATGAGCTTTGAAATCCTTCGTATTTGGTAACAATCTTGGCATCAGTCTACCCGAGCAGGCCTATGTGCTGCGTGAATTAGCAGGGAGCCTTGGTCCATATTTCAGGATTTCCCCAAGGTCACGTTTGCTTTCCAGGGCTCATACACGGCGTGAATGAAAGAAAAGCTACTGTAGAGACCGGAAGGAACTGATGACGAAATCACGTGGGGTCGCCTGCGGTAGCTGCCATGGGCCAGTGCCTCTGAAGCCTCCTGTTGTTTTCCCAGAGCAGCTCTTAGCCCATCCTTACCTACGACTGAAGGCTCCAGGTCCACCATGACAGCTCGGGGCACGTGCTTCCCGTTGCCTGTCTCGCTGAAGAAGGTGGTGAAGGAGTCATCGTCGTTGATCTTGCTGGCCTGAGCGCCGAAGGTGCCATCTGCTTGGATTCCATGCTCCAGGCAAAAGAGCTCCCAGCAGGCATTGCCAATCTGGACTCCAGCTTGGCCCACGTGTACTGAAATGCATTCCCGCTGTGGGGAGAGGACAGTGTAAAAATCAGTGCCCGTGGCCCCGACCCCAGGAGGCCCCATATCGGAGGACTTGTCTTTGCCTGGCATTCATCCCGAAGGACACCCACCCTTCTAGTCTTGCCATCCCACACCAGCGGTGTTTGAGGTTTTAGGGGTTTGGGCAAGTCGACCAAAAATACTTGACTTCGAGGTATACCAAGGTTCAGTGGCTTGCTCTAAAAAGTTCGCTTTTCAAGATTAGTTTGTTTTTTTGGTTTTTTTTTTTTTTTTGCGGAGCCAGGGATTGAACTCAGGCCCTTGTGCTTGCCAGGCAAGCACTTATTCTACTGAGCTATCTCCCCAGCCCAAGGATTAATTCTTTGTACCAAGAAAGGAAAAGAAAGGGCAGTTGCAAAGATGAAGGGAGATCTTTTTGCACCATGAGACCTTTGTACTAGTGCAAAGGACAAAGGAAGAGTCAAAGATAACATCGGAAACTCCTTAAATCCACTATGGAGACACACAGGGCCATGCAAGAGAGCTTCCAGCAGGCATTGCCACTCTGGACTCCAGCTCGACCTCTGTGCACTGAAATGCATTCCCACTGTGGGAGGAGCCACAGAGGACATGGCACCTCAGCAGGAGGACATATGGGATCCAGCTTCTTGCTGGCCTGCCCAGGGTTCCCCCAGCTTTAGGCATCTCCTTGGAAGCTTGCTGGCTGGGGCTGTGGTCTCTGTATGCCATGCTGTTTGCAGATGGCTGCTGGATGTAGAACGTGCTTCTCTGAACTGAGTCCCTAGATAGAGGAAGACAACAAGTCCCGCAGTGACACAGGAAGCCCAAGGCCTGGGAACCTGAGATCCCTGGCTCTCCTGTGTGTACTTGCTGCAGGTGCTGTGAAGAGCTTTGAGGCAGGATGGAAATGACAACGGCGATGGTAGGGACAAGTCACAGCCATCTGACTGTTGGCCTCGCTTCCCTATATGAGCAAGGCCCTGGGTCACATCTCCAGCAACTTGAGGAGGGGGCCGGACCGGGGGTAGGAGGGATGGAAGAGGAGGAGAAAGAGCAGAGGGAGAGGAGAGCCTTAATCTTTGATCTTCCTGAAGTAACTCTGCATTTTCTCTGGAAAGACTTGGAGTGTCTTTCCTTCGATGAAGTTGAGCAGGAAAAGTAAAGGACCTCAGGGAGTGAAGCCATCAAGAAATGGTAACAGTGTTTTAGCTTCACGTGCACACCCAGTCCTTGACTGAGCACCCCTCCCCATACACCCAAAACATCACTGTGCATGCGCATGCGCATGGGAGAAAGGAGGCAGGCATTACATGATGGTTACTACTGTAGAAATAAGAGCGGAGCTGAGGAGATAGCTTTGTGGCACAAGTGCCTGCCTGGCAAGTACAAGATCATGAGTTCAAACCCTGGTCCCACAAAAATAAATACATAAATAAATAAGAAAGAACCCCCACACCATGGCTAAAGAAAGGCTGGCGGGATAAGTGAAGCCCTGAGTGCAGAGAAATTGCAAAACTCTTTCTAGAGCCACTGTTCACTACAGCTTGTCTTTGTCCAGCAATGTGTTAAATAAAGTTACCCTTAGAGTGTCCTTATCTCTGTGTCACTCTGATGTGAAGTGACACTACCTGACTGGTTGCAAGTAATAATACATTAAGCGTGCATGCAGGCGTGTGTGTGTGTGTGTGTGTGTGTGTGTGTGTGTGTGTGTGTGTGTGTGAACTATGATGAAATTCTGTGGGGAAGTTGGACTCACCCCACACCCACACCTTGCCCTGTGCCTGCCAGGGCCAGGCAGTGAAGCATGTGCCTGGCCTGGTGGTTTCTATTCTTACCCATGACCTGACTTGGCATTTTCCAGCCCTGCACAACTGGAGCCAGCAGCGCCTTCTCCAGAGAGCAGGGCTGGACATGCACACACCCTGAGCCCAGGTCTACGCCCAGGGTGCTGTGAACCTGGGCAGAATTCTGGACCTTGGGAGCAGGGCAGGCACCCTGAGCAAGGCCTCCAAGGGTCACAGCTGGCAGGCGCCTTTGCTTCCCAACTCAGTTTCACAGCTGAGCCCGTTCTCTCCCCTTGTTGAGCTCCCTGGAGTCAGGACGTGGCTTCACTCACAAGGCGGCCCACGCCCTGGAATGCCAATCTGCCTTCCCAATTCACCTGCTGTACCATGTGAGCTTGGTTAAGTTACCCAAACTCTCCTCATCTGAAAACAGTCAGACGGCCGTGACTTGTCCCTACCATCGCCGTTGTCACTTTGATCCTACCTTCTAGCTCTTTTCTGCATACGCAACAAGCACGCACAGGAAAGCCAGGGATCTCAGGTTCCCATGTCTTGTGCTTATTTGTGTTATTGTGGGGCTTACTGTCACCATCCGTCTAGGGACTCACTTCAGAAAAGCATGTTCTACTTCCAGCAGCCACCTGCGATGTCTGCTGAGACCACACCTCCCAGCCAGCAAGCAGCTGCAGCTTCCCAAGCAGATGCCTAAAGCTGGGGGAATCCTGGGCAGGCCTGGAAGAAGCTGGGTCCCATATGTCGTCCTGCTGAGGGACCATGTCCTCTGTGGCTCTGACCCTCTATTTTCAGAACCTTGAGCCCCCACACCACCCTGAAGCCCCATTTAGGGAGCTGCTGGTCCCCATTCTGACCCCCCTGTTGGTACACTCTGGGTCTTTCCAGAGAAGATACAGAGTTCCTCCAGGAAGATCAAAGAGCTGGGGAGATAGCTCCATGGCACAAGTGCCTGCCTGGCAAGTGCAAGGTCGTGAGTTTGAACCCCAGTCCAGCCAAAAAAAGGAAGATCAAAGATCACTAGCAGGAAAAGTGAAGGATCTCAGGGACTGAAGGCACCAACAAACGACAGCAATGTTTTTTAGCCTCTTTTTTTTTTTTTGTCTTTTTGAGACAGGGTCTCACTATGCAGTTGAGGCTGGCCTTGAGCTCACTTTTGTAGCCCAGGCTGGTCTCGAACTCACACCGATCCTCCTGCCTCAGCCTCCCAAGTGCTGGGATTACAGGTGTGCACCACCATGCCCGGCTCTCCAATTTTAGCCTCTTTAATGTCTTCAACCTCATACTAAGAAAGACCTCTCTGTGTCTGTGTCATGTCTCTGTCTGTATGTCTGTCTGTCTCTCTCTCTCTCTCTTTCTCTCTCACCTCTCCTATTACACTAACTCACTTGAGTATTTGGAGATACAAAATTCAAGACTTTCCCGACTGACAGGTTTGTAGATGCTCCCTAAAGCTAATCAAGAGCAAAGCATGGTCACTCGGTGACCTTCCCATTCCATGCTCTTTGGAGAAATGGAGGTCTACAGGTCTGGCACAAGGCGCATACAGGTTAAGAACATTTGCCTAGTGCTGAATAATTTACAAGCCAATTTGAAGAGGCTTCCACTGCCAAAGAGGAGGATGGAAAAGAAGCTCTGGGGAGTTGAGGTAGAGGGAATCACACTGTGTTTGCAATGGCCAGCTTAGCAACTGAGCAAGACCCTGTCTCAAAAATTAAAAAGGGCTAGAGACATCGCCCTGCGCAAAGGCTTTGAGTTCAAACTCCAGTAATGCAAAAGGAGGAAGAGGAGGAGAGGGAGCAGTTCAGGATGTACCTCAGTGATACACCACTTCCCTAGATGTGCAAGGCCCTGAGTCCCATCTCCAGCCCTGGGGGTGGGGGGAGCAGGAGGAGAAAGAGCAGAAGGCATAGGAGACCCTTACCACCACTAAGAGTGACGTGATCAGACAGTAAAGCCCCCCTGGTGCCCTGCAGGGTGATGCACAAGAGACCACCTAGGAAGCCTTAATCTACGGAATACTTTAGATTTTGCTTCCACTTCACAGAAGACACATGGGGTGGGTACAAATTATAGGACATAAAACACACACAACAAGCCCAACTGGACATTCTACAGGGCAATTAACTGGTCCAATCCTTTTTTTTTTTTTTTTTTTTGTCTTTTTGAGACAGGCTCTTGCGATGCAGTTCAGGCTGGCCTTCAGCTCACTTTTGTAGCCCAGGCTGGTCTCGAACTCACACCAATCCTCCTGCCTCAGCCTCCCGAGTACTGGGATTACAGGCGTGCGCCACCATGCCCCGCTGGTCCAATCCCTTTAACTCATGAAAAATAAAGCAATAGAGGAGGGATGGTCTCATAGGGAAAGAAACATAACAACCATATATATTATGTGGGCTTTGAATTCTGATTTGAGGAGCTGGTGAGATGGCTCAGCAGTCTAAAGCACCTGCTTAGGAAAGCTTAGGCAACCACAGGAACCGTGGTTCGATCCCTGGCACCACATGCTGCGCGAGCCCCACCCCCAGGGCAGGCTGAACTGGCCATAAAAAATAAAAAAGAATTCTAATTTGAATAAATTTGAAGGCCACATATAGAAGTTGATTAATTTTGCTAAGCATGATTAGGTACGAAAATGTCTTTTTTTGTAGAATCATATCTAAAATATTTAGGGGTGAAAGTATAACGTACTTTACTTTTTTTTTTCAGTGATAGGGATGATGGAGGCCAGGGTTACGCATGTGTAGGCAAGTGCTCTATCACTGGGCTACATCCCTACCCTATTTGAAAATAATAAACATAGAGCCGGGCATGGTGGCACACTTGGGAGGCTGAGGCAGGAGGATCACTGTGAGTTTGAGACCATCCTGGGCTACAAAAGTGTGCTCAAGACCAGCCTGAACTGCATAGTGAGACCCTGTCTCAAAAAGATAAAAAAGAAAGAAAGAAAGCAAGAAAGAAAGAAAGAAAGAAAGAAAATAATAGGGGCCTGGTGGGATGGCTCAGTGGTCTAAAGCGCCTGCTTGGGAAAGCTTGGGTGGCTTCAGGGACCATGGTTTGATTTCTGGCACCACATGCTGCGCCAGCCCTGCTCTTGGGGCGGGCTGAGCCAGACATAAAAAAATGAGTGAATAAACAAAGGTTCTAGCCAGGCATGGTGGCTCACGCCTGTAATCCCAGCACTCGGGAGGATCAATGCAAGTTCGAGACCAGCCTGGGCTACAGAAGTGAGCTCAAGGCCAGCCTCAACTGCATAGCAAGACCCTGCCTCCAAAAGAAAAAAAAAAAAAGAAAAAAAAAAGCAAAACAAAAAAAACAAAGGTTCTGAAACAAGAAAAAAATAAATAAAATAAAAAATTCTTCAAAAAAAAGAAAGAAAATAATAAACACAGCAATAAGTAAATATGGTTTAAAAATGGTTGCAGCTGGATGCTGCATTGTTTGCTTTCCTGGAGACTTGAAAGTTTTAAAAATAAAAAGCAAAATAGCTGGGCACGGTGGCACACCTGGAATCCTAGCACTTAGGGGCAGAGGCAGCAGGATCACCATGAACCCAAGGCCAGACTGGGCTACATTGTGAGACCCTGTCAAGAAGAGAAAAAAGGAAGAAGGAAGGGAGGGAGACAGAGACAGAGAGACAATCCATTTGCTATACCCACTATATCCTGAGGACCCAAGCCGTTCCTGTCCTATTCCATACAGTCTTCTGTTCAAATAACACTTACAGGGCCCGGCAGGATGGCTCAGTGGTCTAAAGCGCCTGCTTAGGAAAGCTTGGGCAGCTTCAGGGACCGTGGTTCAATCCCAAGCACCACATGCTGCACCAGCCCTGCCCTCAGGGCAGGCTGAGCTGACCATAAAAATAAATAAACAAAAGTTCTGAAACAAGAAAAAATAAATAAATAAAAAATTATTTAAAAAATAAATAACACTTACAAAGGACCTACTTTGCTATTCAAAGCAGTGATTTCAAACTTATGTAAGAAACCACAAGAGAAATTATAGAGGACTGGGGAGAGAGTTCAGTAGAATAAGTGCTTGCCTGGCAAGCACAAGGGCCTGAGTTCAATCTCTAGTTCCACCAAACAGACGGGGGTGGGGGGGAACAGAGAGAGAAATTACAAACACATGAAGTTTGATGGAGCCCTGAGGCCTCTCCATCCTCGACACCCCACTGGGCTCTTGCATCTGCTCGGGTAAGGTGCTGCAGCTCAGCTCTGGAATGTTCCCAAAGGCCTAAGGGTTAAAGGCCTGGTCCTTGACAGGGTGGCACTACTGAAAGGTGGTGGGACTTTCAGAATGTTGGGATCGTAAGGATGTACAACGCCCTCACCCCAGGAAGGTTGAAAATTCAAGAGTTTACAGCTCTGCAGTGAAAGGGCCCGGACCAGAACTCCGGGCTTCGACCCAGCCTGAGCTCTCCCCTTTGTACCTCACGACCTCCTGCCTCGCTGCACTCTGAACTGCCAGGGGCTGTGCTTTGCCCACATCGACATCAAGCATGAGAACCAAGCTTGGAGACAGTTCCAGGGCAGAGAGAAACAGAACAGATCAAGGCAGCCTCTCTGAAAATGGGTCACACTTCTCTGGTAGAACCAGGCATCTACTTCTCAGAACCCGTGTGGGGGAGCAGGGTAAGCTGACCCAGCAGAGGATATTTAAGTCATATGTTTGCTCCGAACTCAGATTTCAGGTTCCCCTCTTTAGCCAACCAGAGCGCTTGCTTTCTCTCCCAAACTATTTCTCTCTCACACACACACACACAAACAGTTCTATTTTGAATCTGGGCTTGCAGAGATACCCTCGCGTCCTGTTCTCTTGGGTCCCTGTGAAGTTGGGCAACCTCTCTGCCTGACAATCCAAGGCGTAAGGATGGGGTGATGGAGAGACCTAGGAGTCCTCCTCTGGAGAAACGAGGCACCCCATCAACACACCTAGTGCTTGCACACCCACAAAAGTCACCTATTCCCTTCAACCTGGCAACATATGTTTCCTGTGGTATGGCATAAAAGAAGGCATTGAGAAGGCTTGCGGGGGCAGGAAGAGGGGGCTTGGCTGCCTTAAGGGTGGGTCTGGGGATCGAACCGCCATCCCCTGTGCCTGACTGGGACTGTCAGCGCAAGTGCTCAAACCACTGAGCTAACCTGAAAGCCTCCCAATAAAACAGGGCATTGAAAGGGAGAGGGTTAACCCCTATTCATCCCTCAGGTCTTGAGTTAAATTTTACTTCCTATGGGCAAGAGGTCTGAGCAACTGCAGACCAGCACCAGACAGGGCCCCTACTCTGTGCTCCCAGAAGCCTCTTCATCGCCATCATTGTTATTCTCCCACCACGTTGGTCACAAACCCTGTGGCAAGAGCAGCTGAATGCTCAGCTCCCAGCTGTATGTGATCGCCCAGCAGTCCGGAAGCCTTCGCCAAGAGAGCAGCCTGTGCCTAAGCGGTGCACAGACCTGGCGACCAGGTGTAAGCGAGCTCAGAGGTGGAAAGAGTTTCTTTCTTTCTTTTTTTTTTTTTTTAAAGAATTTTTTATTTTATCTTATTTTTTTTCTTGTTTCAGAACCTTTGTTTGTTTATTCACTCATTTTTATGGCCGGCTCAGCCTGTCCCGAGGGTAGGGCTGGCGCAGCATGTGGTGCCGGGGATCGAACCGCGGTCCCTGAAGCCGTCCAAGCTTTCCCAAGCAGGCGCTTTAGACCACTGAGCCACCCCGCCGGGCCCAGAAAGAGTTTCTTTTTTATTTATTTATTTTTCTTGTTTCAGAACCTTTGTTTGTTTATTCACTCATTTTTATGGCCGGCTCAGCCTGCCCCGAGA
>PVJA010038832.1:0-19518 GCA_004027025.1 Myocastor coypus
GCTCCTTACTCTGAACCCAGAACCACTAGAAATGATGACAAGCTGGCCTTACTGCTCTGAGAGGGCCCTGTGGAGGGCAGTAGGGGGGCTAACCTGGGCTCAGCCCCAGACAGAGGAACCAGGACTGCTGAAGGTAGCTAGGAAGCCATAAAGACTAGGAGGACAGGCGCTCCTGTAGGCAGCCCAGCTTCTTCACCAAGAAAAAAAAAGAGAAGTCTTTTTTTTTTTCTTTTCTTTCTTTCTTTTTTTCGTGTGTGTGTGTGTGTGTGTGTGTGTGTGTGTGTGTGTGTGTGTGTGTGTTTGAGACTCAGGTCTCACTATGCAGTGCAGGCTGGCCTTGAACTCACTTTGGATCCCAGGCAGCCCTCAAACTCAGAGTGATCCTCTTGCCTGAGCCTCCTGAGTGCTGGGATTACAGGTGTGCACCACCATGCCCAGTTGGAAATCACCTTTATTAAACACCTACTATATGTCAGCTATTTTGCTGTAGACTTTATAGGTTCTTAAAGGGGGGACTGAAATCCCCCCTTTATTGTTTGCCCCCAAACCTTGCTCTCTCTTAGAAAATAATGTCTGACAAGCCTTCAAGAAAAAATGAAAATTTTAAATCACACTTAAGTATGAGCCCTAATACACTCAGCCAACGGGAATTATGATATTTCTAGGCAGTGACTTCTGGCCTGGGGAGCTGCTGGGAGTCGCTGGAAGAGCAGAGGATTTGGGGGAAAGGGAAGCCCTTGGCAATGACCTCTTTTAGAGAATGCCTTCAGGTCCCAGGTAGCCAGAGCGGTGGCAAACTAAAAATGCCAAGATTTTACAGTCTTCCCTTCTTTCCTGCGCCTTCTCTTTGCCTAGTTCGCCGTTTCCACGACTCCATGCAATACCCACAATGACCGCCAGGTGGAGGTTTAAACTCATCAGCGGCAGCGGCAGCGGCTTTGGCTTCAAGCGCATCAAGGCTGCTCCAGATGCACAGGTGAATCTCAAAGGCAAGCGGATGTGGCACCCCTACGTACCTGTGCTCAGTCCCGGCCCCCGGAGAGGCTCAGAGTCAGGACGGACATGTGTGTGTCAGCAGCCATAGCAGCCTTCCTCGTGCCCTTAAACTTATTTCGTCTTCTTATAGTCCTCATTGCTCGTCTCTGAAATAAAACCAGCCCTTCTTCCCAACTCCCAGGGCAGTTTTCTGTTATTATCAGTTCTACTTTCTCGAAGTCTTTCACACCTGCTCCCTTTTGTAAATCACCTTCGCCCTGACCATCCCTGGCATGGGCCACTGCAGAGTCTCCCACCTTCTCTGTCTCCATCCTCCGGTCTCTCCACCCTTAGCACCACTGCTTTTTCTGCAAAATAAAGATTCCCACAGAACCCTCTAGCTAGAGTCCCTTCTGCTGTCCATTTCAAAACGGCTTGGGTAATTTTGAGCAATAGACGATTTATGTGAGTGCAGAGGATATAGAACAGTTTAAATGTTAGAAAGTCAGGACAACCTAATTTATATTAAAAGGAACAGGCCAACCAGATAGCTCAGCAGACTAAAGCACCTGCTTAGCCAGGGGCAGGAACCGGCGTTCTATCACTGGAGTGGTAGGCCGGCCCTGCCCCTGGAGCATGTCGAGACTGGGCGTGGTGGCGCAAGCTTGTAATCCCAGCCGCTTGGGAGGCTGAAAACAGTAGGATCACTACAAGTGTGATCTGTGTTGTAAGATAGACCCTGTACTATAAATAAGTAAACAAACAGACAGACAGACAGACAGACAGATAAATGGAATAGACATATGAAGTAGAATGCAAAAATCATGTAATTCTAAAGATAAGACTTCTCTTTTTTAATATATATTATAGCCAGCTCAGCCTGCCCTAGGGGTGGGGCTAGCACAGCATGTGGTGCCAGGGATTGAACCAGGGTCCCTGTGGTTCCCTAAGCTTGCCTAACCAGGCACTTTAGAACTCTGAGCCATCTCACTGGCCCTAAAGAAAAGACTTTTAAAGATAGTTACAACTAGGGGCTGGAGAGATAGCTCTGAGGCACAAGTGCCTGCTGGGCAAGTGCAAGGTTGTGAGTTCGAACCCTGGTCCCACAAAAAAAAAAAAGATAGTTACAACTAAAACCAGGATACTCTCCACCCCTTGTATGTACTGCCATTGTCTTCAGGAAAAGCTTGAGGAACACTCACTTGATGAATACAGGTTTGGACTCTGTTTGTATGTTTGTTTGTTTGTTTGTTTGTTTGTTTGTTTGAGACAAGGTCTCACTATGCAGTTCAGGCTGGCCTTGAGTTCACTTTGTAGTCTAGGCTGGTCTTGAACTCACAGTGATCCTCCTGCCTCAGCCTCCTGAGTGCTGGGATTACAGGCACGCACCATGGACTTCTTTATATGGTGGACAAACTCTTTGCAATCTGGCCGCTGCTAACTATTGCTGCTTCACCTTCCACTTTTACACCCTACCCTACCTCACACTCCTTGCTGTAGATATCAGGCACCAAAACAACCATTTGCAAGTGTCTGTGCAAACAGTCCGGTTTCATGGCTGAGCCTGCATTATGGGGTCACTGCTCCTTTCCCTTCATCAAACCTCTACTCATTTTCCAAAACCAGCATTAGTGGCAACTCCTCTGGCTCTGTATAGACTTCCTCCCTCTAGCCCATCCTGAACAGGCATGTTCTCTCTCCTTGGCACCAGGGGAGTGTTTTGTTAGTGCCCCTTTGTTAGGACTGTTGACATGGTCCCAGGAGAGGACCTCACACTCAGGACTGCATCTTATGTACCTTTGTATTCTCAGCACCTTGCACAGGGCCACAGATCACAAAAGGAGTTACAGTCAGATCTTCTGGTGTTTCTCTCTGGATGACTAGGGAAGCCAAGAAAATGAAGGGAATATAAGAGATGGGGCTGACTCTGGCCAGTAGGGATTAGAGTTTAGGCTTGAATTTTGAGGGGTTCTCCTGGCCTATCTAAGAGAAAGAGGCAGAGAGGTGCTGCAAAGCTGGTAATCGCTACCAACTCTGTTCATTATTCATTGGAAACTTGCTAAAAGTGGAACCAGCTCTATAATAGGAGCAAGTCCTATAAAACAGAAACCCCTTGTCATGGTTTTGAACATTTACAAGGAACCTATGTAAGCAATATGTAATTTTGCAAAGAAATGGATTTTAATAACATGTCTTGAGGTAACTGAGTCCTCATTTAGAGAGTACATCAACCCTACTGAGAATCCCACAAGCACCAGGCTCAATACTTCCTGCCCATGTGACTTTGGCCTTGATTTTCTTTTCTTTTCTTTTTTTAACTTTCTTTAAATAAGACTTTTTGAATAAATAAATAAATAAATTTATTTATTTATTTATTATGGCCGGCTCAGCCTGCCCTGGGGGTGGGCGCTGGTGCAGCATGTGGTGCCGGGAATCGAACTGCGGTCCCTGTGGTTGCCTAAGCTTGCCTAAGCAGGTGCTTTAGACCATTGAGCCATCTTACCAGCCCTGGCCTTGATTTTCCTCATCCATACTCGCGATGGTTAAATGACACAATATATGTAGAGTCTTAGTAATGTCTGATTGTCAGTACTCAATATATGCTAACAATAATAACCAAAACCTCACTAGAGTCAAACAGCACTTGATCCCCCATTATACTTTATGAATTATGAATTTGCAAAAGCCTTAGGATGAACCTCCTGTGAACATTAATAACCTGCTGTCTCCACACTGAACAGCACCTCTAGCTCAGTGGCTTAGATTGCAAGGCGCTACCTGGCTTTCTATGAAAAAACATGAGCAGGTAGGTGACAAAGATTTAGAGTAATATGAGTTCAATCCCCAGTACTGCAAGAGGAAGAGGAAGAGGAAGAGGAAGAAGAGCAAGAAGAAGGTGGCTTAGAGTAATATGGATTACCTTGAAGCAGTGTTGGCCCCTGAGTTATCTTTCCTCCCCTTCTCAGCTTTGCATCTGCATCAACTGCTCCTGCCACTTGGCAGACACAAACTATATTTCTTTTCTTAGTGACCACTGAGACCTGGAGACCAGTCTGTGCAAAGGTGGATGAAGGTAGTGTGAAGAGCATGAGGTGGGAGCTGGACCCAGGTGGAAACGCTACATATTCCACTTGCTGACTCTACATGTAAGCTACTTATCTCAGTTTCTCCATCTGTAAAGGGCAGTTGGAATAGGAAATATTGCAGAGTTAATATAAGTATAAAATGAGATCGTGTTTACCAGGTAGTCAGGATGACACTTTCTGTCCTGTGAGCATTCAATGCATGGGAGCAGACATTATTTTTATTTTCTAAATGAAGCATTACCTCTTGAGGGATCACACCAGAGTCAGTAAAACTCATCACCACCATGGCAGCCTTAGTAGTCCCTCTCTTATGTAGTACTTATAAAGGGAAGATTGACATTTGTTCAGTTCCTTCTATAGCCAAGCACAAGATACATATCACTTCCTATAACCTCCCTGGTCACCTGAGAATTTTATTTATTTATTTATTTATTTATTTATTTATTTATTTATTTTTATGGCTGGCTCAGCCTGCCCTGAGGGCAGGGCTGGCACAGCATGTGGTGCCAGGGGATCGAACCACAGTCCCTGCAACCACCTAAGCTTTCCTAAGCAGGTGCTTTAGACCACTGAGCCATCCTGCTGGGCCCTCACCTGAGAATTTTAATATTTTCATTTTCACAATAAATAGAAGCACAAGGAGGCTAGTAACTTGCCTAAGATCACACAGCTAGTGAACCTCAAAAGTAAACTTTAAACTGAGAGCCAACACCAAAATCCAAACTTATTTCCAGGTTTCCAATACTTTCTATACTAGAGGTATTTATCAATATGTCTTTTCCCCAACTCTCCTTTAAACATAGGATTTGCCTTCAATTGAGTGGCTGATTGATTGGCTGGTTGATTGATTGATTGACTGGTTGATGTTGTGTGGGGGTTGCGCCCAGGGAGGTCTGAACTATATTCCTTTTTAAATTTTATTTTGAGCCACCCTCCTGCCTTAGCCCTCCAAGTAGCTGGCATTATGGGTGTGCACCACTATATCCAGCTTCTTGATTCAATTTTGTAGAATCTAACATATAGGCATGGGCTGTTTGTTTGGTTGGGTTTTGAGACAGGGCCTTGTTATATAGTTCAGAACTCACTATGTAGTCCATGCTGGTGACTGTCTTCCCTCAGCCTACTGAGTGCTGAGATTACAGGCATGCGCCACTACACCCAGCATATAGGCATGTATTAAATGGAAGGTGGAAAACTCCTGTAAATAAACCCAGATAAAAAATCCAGCTAAATAAAACCTCAGGTAAATTTTAATTTCAGATAAACACTTTTTAAAGTATTAGGGTCCCATAGGCACTATTGGGGATATACTTTTACTAAAAATATTGATTTTATATGAAATTCAAATTTCATCGAGTGCCTTGCATTTTTACTTGTAAAATCTAGCAATTTTATTTTCCGTTGAACAGGATGACTTCCTTAATTAAGCACATTAGCCGGGCGTGGTGGCGCACGCCTGTAATCCCAGCACTTGGGAGGCTGAGGCAGGAGGATTGGTGCGAGTTCGAGACCAGCCTGGGCTACAAAAGTGAGCTCAAAGCCAGCCTCAACTGCATAACGAGACCCTGTCTCAAAAAGACAAAAAAAAAAAATTAAGCACATTAATTTAAGTTGCCCTGATGGAAGAGAGGCCCCCTGCTACCTAGAGGAAAATGGGAGTTTGAGAGCTGAGAGAACTGGTTAAGATGGAGCTACAGATTCATTTTGGAATTAGTTAGATGAGGCCACTCAAGGAGACAGGAAGGAAGAGAGAGGTGAACCCTGGGAACCAGCAAGGGAACGAGAATAGAAAACAGAATGTCAAAACATCAGGAATAAAACAACAAAGGCAGAGGTAACAAAAGGAAAAATGAACAGTTTCATGAAAACTTAAAAATTTGGTAGATCAAAGGACAATATCAAAAGACAATATCAGCTAGATGTGGTGGCTCATACCTTTGTAGTAATCCAAACCTATGAGCTTTGAGAGGCTGAGGTAGGAGGCTCATAGGTTCAATCCCATGTGGACGACTTAGGGAGACTTTGCCTCAAAATAAACAATAAAAAAGGGACAGTAAGGATGCAGTTCAGAGACAGTGTGTCCCTCAGGTTGATATCTAGTAACACACACAATTATATCCACAGAGTAAAAATTCAACCTGTGAGAGGAGAAAATGTGTGCATATATCTAAAAAGAGATTAATATCTAGAGTATTTACACAATTCCTAAAAGTCTACAATAATCACAAAAACAAAACACCCTATTAAAAAATAGGGGAAAAAAAGACTTAAAACAGACATTTCTCTGAAGAAGATCCACAAATGGCCAATAAAGGATGCTCATAATCACCAGGGAAATGTAAATCAAAATTATAAAGAGATCCATGGTGCCACATGCCATGCTGGCCTCACCACCAGGAATGCTGAGCTGGCTACTGAGACCAGGTGTGGTGGCTCACACCTGTAATCCCAGCACTAGGGTGTCTGAAAACTGAAGGATCACTATGAGTCCAAGCTATGTAGTGATACCCTCTACCAAATGCATTTTAAGAAAAAAAACTATAAAGATATACCAGCTCACACCCATTTGACAGCTACTCTCAAAAAGCAGAAAATACCAAATCTTAGTGTGGATGTGGAGAAGTCTGAATCCTTGCACACAATTAGTGGGAATGTGAAATAGTATGGTGCTATGCAAACAGTATGACAGTCCCTTTAAGTTAAAAATAAAATTATGCCCTGGCATAATTCCGTTCGCATGTCTGTTCTGTAGAGCAGTACTCACTGACTTCCATCTGCGCTCTCTGCCACCTAAGTGCATGCCACCACTCCATGGAAGATTCGATGGATATGGACATGAGCCCCCTGAGGCCCCAGAACTATCTCTTCTGTTGTGAACTAAAGGCAGACAAAGATTATCACTTTAAGGTGGATAATGATGAAAATAAGCACCAGTTGTCATACAGAACAGTCAGTTTAGGGGCTGGTGCAAAGGATGAATTGCACATTGTTGAAACGGAGGCCATGAATTATGAAGGCAGTCCAATTAAAGTAACACTGGCAACTTTGAAAATGTCTGTACAGCCAACAGTTTCCCTTGGGGGCTTTGAAATTACACCACCTGTTGTCTTAAGGTTAAAGTGTGGTTCAGGGCCTGTGCATATTAGTGGACAGCATTTAGTAGCTGTGGAAGAAGATGCAGAGTCAGAAGAGGAAGAGGAGGAAGATGTAAAACTCCTAAGTATATCTGGAAAGCGATCTGCCCTGGAGGTGGCAGCAAGGTTCCACAGAAAAAAGTAAAAGTAGCTGCTGATGAAGATGACGAGGATGATGATGAGGATGAAGACGATGAGGATGATGATGATGATTATTTTGACAATGAAAAAACTGAAGAAAAAGCTCCGGTGAAGAAATCAATATGAGATGAGATACTCCAGCCAAAAATGCACAAAAATCAAACCAGAGTAGAAAAGACTCAAAACCATCAACGCCAAGATCAAAAGGGCAGGAATCCTTCAAGAAACAGGAAAGACTCTTAAAACACCCAAAGGATCTAGTTCTGTAGAAGACATTAAAGCAAAAATGCAAGCAAGTATAGAAAGAGCACATTGAATAGTCCTGGGCACTACTGATAAATTAAGCCCAAAGATGGGGAGAAATGAAAAGAAGAGAAAAATAATAGTCCATACTGAGTATCATCAACAATCCAGACTGAAGTCTTCTACTTTAATCTCAATCCCCTTTCCAGATTTGCCACTCACACACTCTCCCAGGCTGGAAGGCATCTTTTTCTTAAAGATCTTTTCTTTAACTGCTTTGTTGTACATATGCTCATCTTGTTTTAATTACCTCTGTACTACTTTTAGCTGCTCAATAAATATTTTGAATAAAAAAATAAAATTATTATAGATCTAGCAATTCCATGTTTGGGTATACACCCCTAAGAATTTATAACCAGCTAAGGGGCTGGGGAGATAGCTCCATGGCACAAGTGCCTGCCTGGCAAGTGCAAGGTCATGAGTTTGAACCCTGGTCCCGCCAAAAAAAAAAAAAAAAAAAAAAAAAAAATTTATAACCAGCTCTCAAGAAGATATTTGCACACATGTTCACAACAAAATATAGCACAATAGCTAAACGGTGGGAGCAACCAAAATCACAAGCAAAGTATTGTATGAAAATACAATGGGATAATTCCTTCTTTAAAAGGAAGGAAATTCTTATATATACAACAACATGGATAAACCTTAGCACACTCCACTAAGTGAAATAAGCTAGTCACAAAAAGATAAATGCTATCATTCTGTTTCTATGAGATACTTAGTGCAGTCAAAATGAACATAGACAGCTTCACATGGTGGTACACCCCTTAATCATCTTGGGAGGCTGAGGCAGAGGGACTGCTGTGAGTTTGAGGCCAGCATGGGCTACATAGTAAGAACTTGTCTAAAGAAAGAAAGAAAACTCATAGAGACAAACAGTAGTAGGGTAGTTGTCAGGGGCTGGAAGACGGATAGAATGAGGACTATTTAATGGAAATAAAGGTTCAGTCTTACAAGATAAAAATTCTGAGGCTGTATGGTGTCGATAATATACATTTTGAATGCATTTGACACCATTAAATCTTATGCTTCTAAATGTTTAAAAACAAAATATGTGTATAGATGATAAGGAAAATGTTGAGAGTCTGAGGCAATTAAATCAGAGAAAGTGAGGAAGAATGGCATCTTTGTCTCCACTTGGCTCAGTAACATAAACATTTATTGGAGCTCTATTATGTCACATTGTGTGCTACATGGTAGAGCTAGACGCTGACGCTGGTGAGTAAGAATTCCTGCCCACCAGGAACACACAGCCAACTGGGAAGACAGATATGCAAACAAAGAACAGTGCTGTAGGATGTGTGCAACAAAGGTTTGTGCAAGATGGGTGCAAAAAGAACCTCACGACATTCGTGGGTGGCAGGTCCAAGGGAGGGAGATCCAGGAGCCATGGGCAGGAAGAGACCCAGGGCATAAACTCATAATAATCGTGGCCCATAGTGGTGGTGAAGGGCCATGTTGCTCCAAATTGCCCCAACATCAGAGCATTAGGTTTAATTGCAGTTTTGGCACTTTGCAATAAATAAACCGGTTTTGAGTTCAGTTCAGGCACTCAGTCTCTGAAAGGATCACTGTCACTGGCCCTGGGCATACTGGAGTCTTGGGCAGAGCCGCGAGGACAAGAATCACCGATGTGGAGAGCAGGTGTGGGGAAGTAGATATCAAAGGGAAAAGACCCATAAAAGCAGCCTTGAACAGGAAATTCTGGAAGGCAAATAGGCAGGTCAAAGAGAGGAGTTAGTTATGAGGAAGTACAATTGGTAACAGCAGGCCAGAGGAAGAGTCAAGGATTGGGAAAGGAGCGATATGGCTGGTCAAAATCTGAGTGATAAGTGTGTAGACCTTCCCGTTGAGGTCAATTTAGGGGGAAAGTGCAGATTTTCTGGTAAGACACAAAAAAGAGCTAACAGAGATAGAGAAAAATCGCATGTAGGAATTAAAATAGCAGGCAGTCTTTGGAAGTCACACCATGAGAGATCATCAAACACGGCCTCAGCTCTCCTGTGTCGCTGGAAGAGAAAAGTCTTCACTTTTGCCTTTGCAGAAACCATAAAACAGCAGAAGCGGTCATCGGTCATTGGCTACAAAGATGGAATCAGGTGCAAATGCTTGTTCTTTCTGTGACTACACAGGTTTGAGGAACTGTTGTCCTGTTACTGAGGAAAAAGGGGCTGTTTCCAGTTGCTATGGTGACAAGGTAAAACGCATTCTCTTCCTACCACCGCACATTTCAGAGTCAGTGTCTGCCCCCTCGTTACTATGGCAACTGAGAGGACTGTTCCCGCGGCCCGCCCCTCCCGCAGCAGTTGCTGAGACAAGGTGGAGGTAGGGGTTGTCCTCTGCTCACCGCCCAGTTGCCTTGGAGACGGCCGGTGCTCCGGCCCCGCCCCTCTCGGACTGACAGCGGGGCCGCAGCGCGCCTGCGCAGTGCTCTCTTCCCCCGCAGTCTCTGTGCGTTGGAGCCGGAGACCGCGGCGGCCTTTGCTAGGACCCTCCGCCAGGGAGCCGCCGGCTGGAGTCGCAGCCTCGCCGCAGCGCCCCTGCCGCCCGTCCCCCCCCTCCCCTGCCGCCTCCGCCGGAGCCGCCTCGTGCACTGTGAGTCCGGGCCGAGGCGACGGACGCCGTGGGGCTGAGTCAGCGGGAGGCCCGAGCCCGGGCTGGGGGAGGGGAGCCGGGTTCCCCAGCCGCGCCTCCCCCCCACCCGCCCCCCAGCCGCGCCCCCAACCCCGTCCTCTCGCCCACCACCCCCTCTATGGGCTCCCCGTGGCCTCGGCGGCCGGGCCTCCCCAACCACTCCTCCCTTCCTCCTCGTCCTTCTCTGCTTCCCTCCCTCCGGGCCCACCTAGGGGTCCTTACCCTCTGGCTGTGGCCCTGGCCTGGTGCTCTCCCCAGAGCTACCTTCCGCGCGTCCTTGGCCCTTCTCGCTTCCTATTACGGGCCTGACGTCCTGTGGCCTCTCTGGTTTCCACAGTGATAAGCCAGAGAAAGAGTGACAAGGCAGAGAGCAAAGGGATCCTAGAGGAACGGAGACGTTCCAGTCTGTCCAACCCTGGGACCCCAAGGCCCTTCCCACACCCTCTTTGCCCTGGCTGCTTTGGGAAACAGGTCTGGACTTTGTGGACCGACTGCTAAGAGCCTGTGGGGCTTTCGGAATCAATTTTGCTGAGTGGGGTACAACCGTTTCGCTATCAGCTGCTGTTTAGTGGACATCACAAGTGTATGATGGCCTTTCAGTGGGCCTAGCACTGCTCTAGCCATGCGCAAGGGGAAGAGGTCGTGGAAGAGGAAAAAAGGTTGAGTTGGGAAGCTACTATGCTTCCCAGGTGTTTGTGAATAAGCATCCTGAAGTGCTCTTTAAAATGCAGTTTTTTCTTAAATAGCATTGCAACCTTGGTTAAATGTGAGGTTTGCAGACAGACCTGATAATCATCTATAACAAATGCATGCAAACAGTTTACTGAAGCACATTGGAAAGATTTGATTTTGGATCCTTGTATATTCCATGAAACAGCCAAATAGTAGGAAAGCTTGGGCATTGTAGGGACAGAAGAGAGAGAGGAGCACGTTGAGATTTTTCCATGGTGTAGGTTTGGGCTTGTGAGCCTGTCTCCTGAGGCTGTTAGCAGAGGAGAGTGAGGTGCTGTCCCCTGACAGGGTTGGAACCTCTGTGTAGTTTCCTCTGTTATTATGCCTGCTGCCCCTCTACTTGCCCAGCTTGCCATCCATGGTCTTGGAATGAAAAAAGAGTACCGGACTGTTTTCTTTTTCCAGCAGAAACTGAAAAGTCAGAGTTTGTCCTCAGTCAGAGCTCTAATAGGCATGCCTCAACTCGAGGGCTCCTAGCTACTGGGTGTGCCTCATTGTCCACTTTCTATAATTCTTTCTCTTCTCTTCTCTTCTGGTTTCCACATACCAGTATACTCTTACAAACTATGCATAAATATAAGCCAGTTCCCCTGTACAAGAGGTTTTGAGCTTTTTATTTTGTTTTTGTTCTTTTACTGTCAGCTGCAGAGAAGTGAAGTGGATTGTCCACTTATAAAAAAATCATAGTGAAGGAGCCACTCATTTGGAGCTTCTGGGGTTGCAAACAGTGAGAAGTAATGATTTTGCTTTTGACTTTGCTCAATCATGGCCTATTGGCAGCCTCCTCAGAGCCACTCCCTGCCCCCATGCCCATCAGATTAGTTTACAGTAGCAGAGACGGCTGTTGCCCCAGTTTTAAACATAGAGATAAAGTTCAGAAAAACTACAGCCCCCATCCAGCAGGGCAGTTTCTTCTGTTTCGAATGCCAGTCTGGGGTTTGGCGGGATGCACCTGCCTGTAGCACAGTGGGAACTATGGGGCCTGAGAGTTACATTCCTTCTTGTGGTCCTCTGTCGCATAGCTCACCGAAATACCCGAGGAGGGCAGGAGAAGACAGCTGTGCCGGAGAGCTGCTCCTCCTGGACTGAGTGTATTTTGGGAATCAGTGATATTACTGGGGTGGAGGGTTGTGAATTAAGCAAGAAAATGTGTCAAGGCTAGATAGATCAGGAGGGTGTGAGTAAAATGTTCCCTTTCTAGTGTGCTGAGGGGATAGTACATTTTCAGAGCACCACAGTGTTTTCATAAGGTTTAATTTGTCTTTGAAATCTACACTAGTGTGTTATGAGATAGTGATCGAATGCTTTTTAAAGTCCTCTGAGGAAACAGGACTAGTACCTGTTACACATTGCTTATCCATCTGTTACTGAAGGTAATTATTGCAATTAGTCAGGGACATAATTTGAACCAAGTTAGATCTAAACCTATGTGATAGATGTCACAATTTTGTAGGACTCTATTTCCTTGACTCTAAGACATTCTAGAAATTTGCCAGCAGCTTTTAGATAAAATAATTTAATGTTACCAGAAAAAATGTATATAAATGTTTTCCACAGTACATCCCAATTTCAGAAGCATTAAAACTGGAACAGCAAGACTTAAAGGAGTTGTTCATAGTATCCCTGTGTGCTGGTGATGCCCAACCTTCCTGAGAATGCACACGTTACAAAGCTGGATTCCCTCAAGGCCTTTCTCCTAGCAGCCCACTTTGTGGGGCCTTGCTTGGAAGGTGATCAGTGAGAGTTAGGCCTGGTAGTGCTGATTAAATGGGAAAGTCCCCATATGGGACTCTAAACCAAGGCTTTATTGTATCACTCTCCCAAGTGTGAGCAAGTATTTGGTAACAGATATCGTATGTGCCATACCTGAATGGAGACAAGTGACACTGTTCAAAAGCTGAACAGAAAATGTAATTTTTCTGATCAGAGTACATCTGTCCTGATTTGTTTACAGATAAGCTCACAAAGATTCTAATACACATGTCTTTTGCCCTAAGGGTATTAGAAAGGGAGGGGCCTCAGATGGTATAATTGAACATCCTCATTCCCAGATTCTGACATGAGACACTAAAAGTTAAGTGTCTTGCTCCAGGGTCACCCAACTGATGCAGAAAATAGGTGAGAACACTTAGCCAACTGTGTACACTAGGCAAATGATTGTTGGTGGTTGTTAATATCTTGAGTCAGGATAAGAGCCGAAGTTTCCAAACCAGAGATATTATATAGCATCACAATGTTTCATCCTTCATGTTTAATAGTTAAGAAGGTTTTAATAAAAAATAGTCTATAATTAGACAAGGACTTGTTTTATCATCTGAGATGTTGCTAAAACAGGAAAGCTTCTTGTCAAACTGTCTCGTTAAACATTTATTCTTGCCATGTTAAAAATAATAATTTTTCCTCAGAAACTGACTTAAGGAGGGTTTTCCTTTTTTCAACTTGCATTAATGAGCACGAAGCAAATGCAAAATTGGGTATTTGAAGTTTCCTCAACTTCTAATCTGTGAGGCAGCTGCCTAGTTCTAGAAAGTAGGATGGAAGAGGCAGAAATGGGCATGAGAGGAGGCGTGAACATGTCATATGACTTCAGGGTCATATGTAAACTTTTGAGGGTCCTGGAAGCCCTATGGGCCTCTAAGCCCAATTGTTGGGACAGTGAGGCAGTCTGACCTCTGGAAGCAGATAGGTCTAAGTTCAAATTCTAGTCCTGCCACTTCCTGGATATGACGGTGGGCAAGTTATATAATCTTTGAGTGCCAGTTTTCTCATTTGTGTGCTCAGACGAATTATCATATGTTTTACAGGGTTACTGGAAGGATTAAATCAATGAAAGTGTGTAGTGTATCTGTTTAATAAGAGATAGCTATTATTATTTTACATTTGCTGGTGTCCAAAATAAAAAAGTAGTGCTTTTAAATTTTAACTTGACTTAAATCCACCCTGGGCTTACAGTTCAGTAGCCCCCTCTCTTGGGAGCCCTCTTAGTACATTTCACATGCACAGAGGCAAGATTTTTCTGTAAAGACCTGGCACTTACAGCATTATTTCAACTGCCAAAATTGGAGCACAGTGTGTGTGAGATGCCCCTTTGTCTCCATGTATTCCGCTGACCTCGTTATCTGAAATAATGGCTCTGCAAGAGCAATAAACTCCAGCAGAGCACAGGCATGGTGTTTGTGTGTCGTGTTGGTGGTTAGTCCTGCAGTTGGGGAGGCTATTCTGGGGAGCGATCTGAATGTGAAGCCTCAGAGCACTTGCCTGTGAGTAAAGCTCACATGGTCTTCACTTACTTCCTCTATAGTTACAAGTGTAGTGTGGATTATTGACTTTGCTCTATCTGAGGCCTGGGGCCAAAGGCCCAGAGCAGAAGGGAAGAAAAGAAATCTCCAGCTAATGAAGAGAATCTCATTTTAGATGGGTACAATTAAAGACAGAGACTAGTGGATGCTTTAGGAACAAGGACAAGCATGAGGTGAGAGAATACATTGAATTTAAACCCCTAGCTGAATTTCATTAGAGAAGAAAATGCCCATATATTAGCATTTAATGATTGAAAAGATAAATGCGAGTGTTTACTTCTGGGAAATGGGCCGTGGGCGTGGAGGAGGTAGGAAATTCAAAGGAGCATTTACTTTATATGCTTCAGTATTGTACTTGTTATAAGAAGCATTCATGCTTTCTATTTTAGTGAAGGCGAGATGATCATAAATATATTCTGGTGTAAAAAAAAAAAAAAAGCAGTTAGTCTTTACGTGGAGCCTTCATTACCTGGGGCAGGTAAGCTTAGATTTCTTTAGATTAAGCTAGTTTCCACAAAACAAGGCTCTTAAGTGAAGGTTAAGACCCTCCAAAGTGGCTGCCAGGACACTTAATGGACAACCTACTCTATCTTCTTCCTAGTCTTTCTGTTCTTTTTTTTTTTAATGGTTTCCTCCTCCTCTTGACCAGCTGAAGCATTCATTACTTTCCTAATAAACTAATTGTTTTCAATTTTTGACAGAAATGGCACATGACCCACATGACTTTTATGTAAAAACTGTGCTTCTTACTTCCCATCAAGAGTTTGATGTTTAAGGGGACCCCAGCTGAAGGACTGGTGCTCTCTTGTTAGGGTAACTTCAGACTAGCTCAGTCCTGGATGATACAGCACACCTTTCATCCAGTGACTTATTAACTGTTTCTGTTGGGAAATACTGATAAACTATGATGAAATCAATACGTATTCTTGAGCTTTTAAGTTTGTTAGTTGTATTTTCTAGCTAGGTAGCTTGTGTATTATAGAAAGATGGTGAACCTGTCACTTGGACATGTGCTTTGAGTACTTGCCCAGGAGTTAAGATGGATTTTGCAGAGTAATTCACATCCTGTCACCCAGTCTTCTCTTTGGCCAGAAGTACAAATTGTGTGACAGGTGGTTAACACTGAGGAGGTATCAGTGGCTAGGGTGGCTTTCCCACTGTGGAGAGTTGACCAGCCAGTCTTGGCCCAGGAGCTCGATTTTACCAGCACCATGCCCTTCCAGCCTTGCTAAACAAGCTAGATGTGGTTACCTGACTTTATCATTACATCAGTATTCTCAGCTCTCTATGCTTCATTTGCCTCAAGTCAATAAATACTTGGCCTGTTTGAAATGTTTCAACTGTATGCTTTATGATTTTTTTCCCCTGAAACTATTTCCTATATATAGGCGATACATACCACTTGTATGATAGTTACATTTAAAATAACTGAGTAAGGGCCAGAGATATAGCTCAGTGGCACAGTGCCTGTCTGGAAAGCATGAGTTCATGAGTTTGTTCCTGGTACACAAAAAATAAATTAATAAAATAAACTGAGCAAGAAACATGGCTTCAAACCTGCCTAGAAATTTTGACTATATATACAAAAACCTTAAAGGAGTGTATTCCATTAGATTAGAAATTGCCATTCTAGAAATACTAGAAAAACAGAGGTGTTTTAAAAATACTTTTAGGGGCCAGTGAGATGGTTCATTGGTCTAAAGTACCTACCCAGGCAAGCTTAGGCAACTGCAGGGACCACAGTTCAATCCCTGGCACCACATACTGCGCCAGCCCCACCCCCAGGGCAGGCTGAGCTAGCCATAAATAAATGTTTTTTAAAAATACTTTTAGGGGTTGGGGATATAGCTCAGTGACACAGCACTTAACTGGCAAGCACAAGGTTCTAAGTTCAATTCCTGGTACCCACAAAAAAACAAAAAATAAAATAGGTGCTGGGGAGATAGCTCCATGACACAAGTGCCTACCTGGCAAGTGCAAGGTTGTGAGTTCGAACCCCAGTCCCACAAATAAGTGAATAAATAAAGCATATCTCTGGAAAAGAATTTAAAGACTTCTTCTGTAGACATCTTAGTACAACATTTTTTTTTTTTTTTGTCTTTTTGAGACAGGGTCTCGCTATGCAGTTCAGGCTGGCCTTGAGCTCACTTTTGTAGCCCAGGCTGGTCTCGAACTCGCACCAATCCTCCTGCCTCAGCCTCCTGAGTGCTGGGATTACTTGCGTGCGCCACCATGCCCGGCCAGTACAACATTATTAATAGTACCAAATATTTAAAACAAGGGTTACAACTGGAGATTGGCCAGGTTCATATAAGTTAAATATTGCACAAGTATTTTACACATTTGTAGAATATTTGTTTTCATTTATGTATTTGGTACAGGGTCTCACTGCACAGCTCAGACTTGTAGTGATCCTCCTGTTTTCAGCCTCCCCAGCATTGGCACTATAGGATGTACTACCACACCTGTTCTGGGTGGCTAGCTCAGCATGCCTGGGCACGGGGCCTGCACAGCATGTGGTGCTGGGGTTAGAACCCAACTCCCTGAGCTTGTTTAAGCAGGCGCTTAGTCTACTGAGCCTTCTCATGGGCTCTGATATCTTTCTTTTCTTATTACTAAGGGTTGACCTCAGGTTCTTCACACTGAGTTATGTGATCAGCTCCCTACCCTCACCCCAACTTTTTTTTTTTTAAGAATTTTTTATTTTATTTATTTTTTTCTTGTTTCAGAACCTTTATTTGTTTATTCACTCATTTTTATGGCTGGCTCAGCCCGCCCCACTGGCAGGGCTGGCACAGTATGTTGTGCCGGGGATCAAACCACAGTCCCTGAAGCCGCCCAAGCTTTCCCAAGCAGGCGCTTTAGACCACTGAGCCATCCCGCCAGGCCCTCACCCCAACTTTTTGAAAAAATAAAATAATTTTACTTAAGTTCTGTAAGTCACTAAGTTGCCTAGGCTCAGTTCAAACTTGCATTCCTCCTACTTCAGCATTTCAGAGAGCTGGGATGACAGGTATGAGATGATACCACTTTTACAAAGAAAAATATGAAAAGATACTGGAGACCACCTGCTGTATTGTAAAGTATTATCATTAAGTGATAATTATAAATTTTTTCTTAATGCTTTTTGATGTTCTCTGAGCTTTTTGCACTAAGCTTCTATAACTTCACTACTTTTCAAACCAATGACATATCAGTTCTAAGAGAACTATAAAGCATTTGTTTTTTAATAATTATAACCATAAACACACTTCTTAGAGGTGTTTCTTTAGTAGCTTTTTCATTTCTTCTGAGAGAGACAGAGCACATGCCTCAACTGTGACTGCTTCAAATATGATATATATGGACAAATATGTAATATCTTTGTTATATATGAAAAGAGAGTCTTAATATAGTCTTTGTCTCTTCACTTCTGCTGTTTAAATTTATCAGAGACATGCCACAGAACTGTTTTGAGTGGCCTCTTTTCTATCCAAGTCTCCAGTGTTATGAAGTCCTTACTGGACACTTTGCCTTGTGTTTGGGAACCTTTGTCCCTATCTCTCTGCTTTAAAAGATTATACCCATGCCTACCATAGCCAACTTCCTCCCTACACCCTTAGTCACATTCTGTTTGGCTATCAGCCCAGAGGCCTCTGTCTTTCAGGGATGGAGATGGTGGGTACTTACCAGTGGTACCTGAGGGGTAGAGACCCTACACAGGAATGGGAAAGGCATTACTGTTTACACACACATTGTACATTGTCATGGTGGCTTGGACCAGTGCACTGATACCCGTGTTCTACCAGTGATCAAGTCCACTCAGCTCTGAGCACAAAGGACATGGTGTTTCTGACCTCCTCTTAGGGATCTGGGACTTGGAGTTGAGGGACATATGGCCAGTTGCACAGCTCGGCATGTGCTACAATAAGTGTTTGCTAAGCATGATCTGTCTCTTCTTCCAAATGGTTCTGACTACCCAAACACATGTCCCAGATTGGGCAGATGCCCTCCCTGCTGTCTGGAACTATTGTGAACAACTATTTGGTTATGTCTGGCTAGAGAGGCTCTGCTGCCAAGTGATCGTTGGAGAAGCAGTCATCTTATCCAGAGGGCATTGTTGCCTGGTCACCTTGGAATATAATGCAACATAACATAATATCCTGGTCACCTTGTAATGGGATTTTCTGACTGGCAAGAGATGAAATCTTAGCTGCTCTGAGTCAGCAAGAATCATAGTTGGGACTAACATGTGTGAAAGGGGTAGTTCTTGGAACACTGGATGAAATTAAATATCTCTTCCCATAGGCAGAGTGTTGTGCTGAAGACTTATCTCCAGTGGTGTAAGATGTCCTGTGTAACTAGACTTTTCTGCAGCACCAGACTTTGGCAGCCAGCCACTCACCACCTACTTCCTCTAGGAGGTTATTGCTACTTGTCAAGGTCTCTGATTTTGTCGCCAATTTATTCTGATTTTAGATGGGTAGAGTTCACAGCTGAAAGCTCCCACTTTCGGCATCCTGTTAACACCCTTAAGTGACTGGATCACTGCTAAGTATAGAGATGTGTTATGCTGGCCCCAAAATAGAAAGTTACAGTGTTTTGAGAAAACTTGTATTCCACAGAAAGTATACTCTCTGGTTTATAGGTTATTTATATGAATTTGTACATTATCTTCACAAGGCCTTAATATAAGTATAATGTCAATTAGTATTTGTCAAGTCATTTCTCTATTTTGTATTTGTAGTCACTATAGGATATAAAGGAAGTAAGATTCAACATCTGTTTGTGAGGAGACTATAGTAAGTGTGGAAGATAAAATGCATATGTGAAATGACAATAGTGGATGTTGGAAACAGATCTTCGGTGTTTTGTTGTATAAGAAAGAATCTCAGGGGCTGGCAGGCTGGCTCAGTGGTCTAAAGCGCCTGCTTAGGAAAGCTTGGGCGGCTGCAGACACCACGGTTCGATCACCACATGCTGCGCCAGCCCTGCCCTGAGGGCAGGCTGAGCTGGCCATAAAAATAAATAAAACAGGGACCTCCTCCGGCTAAGAAGTTTCTGCATGTCAAAGGAAATCACTAACAAAGTGAAAAGACCACCCACAAATTTCGAAAAGATTATAACTAACAAGTACTCAGACAAAGGTCTTCTATCTAGAATCTACAAAGAACTAAAAACCATTAGGGTCCCAAAATTCAAAGACCCAATCCAGAAATGGGCATCTGAGATGAA
>PVJA010038833.1:7022-19590 GCA_004027025.1 Myocastor coypus
TATATATATATATATATATATATATATATATATATAGTTAACTACTTCTTTTCACAAATCAGCAGAAACCCACAGCACAGTTATCGAAGCCATCCTATTTACATACATGGCTATATCGCTTTCTCCCACTCTCCTGTCTGTCTCTTTATCTCAGGAGTTGTTTCCTTTTGATGAGGTTCATTCATTTATCATAGCATCTTTGTACCCTTCAGATTTTATTTGCTCTTTCAGGTTCTCACACTGAGACAATATGTTGTTTGTACATGTGGGCTTAATTTATTTTACTTATGAGTATGGTCCCTAGTTGCATTCATTTACTGCTAGGAGCCTCAAATTTAGCCTTCTTTATAGTTGTGTAATACTTCATTTTGTAAAAATATCACATCTTTACCCATTCCTCATTTGGTGAGCATCTAGGTTGCTTCCAGTTTATGTGGGGACACAGGAAAAATCACTTTGCTAGTTTTCCCTTAGTGCGTCACCTCTGTGATGGATGGTATAAAGAGACGGGAAGGTCTTACTGTCTCTCATCACTGGTTTGGCTGCAGACAAGACAATTACTTCAAATAGATGCTAAGATCTCGGTGACCTCTTTTCCTATGAACACTGATCTCACAAAGGAGAGGATAGTCTTGGTAGTGAAGTGGGTGGCCTGATGTATGTGGTTGAAGACTTTCGATTTAATGGAAGCCCAGAGAAAGAGCTTACTATTTGACTATAGAGCCTGGCCTCAGGAGTTTGAATAAATCCCTGTTGAAATTAGTAGGGGCAAAAAAAAAAAAAGAAATTAGTAAGGACTGTAATCCAAAAATGGGCATCTGTGATGAATATACACTTTTCAGATGAAGAAATATGAGTGGAAAGTAAATATATTAAAAAACGTTCAACATCATTGGTCATTTAGAAATGTTAATTAAAACCTCACTTAGATTCCATCTTGCCCTACAAATAATGACTAACATCATGAATTCAGTCAATAACAAATGCTGGAGGGGCTGTGGGGAAAATGGAAGTTTTCTTCACTGATGATGGGAGTGCAGACTGGTGTAACCACTATGGCAATCACTGTGCAGATGCCTTACAAAGCTAGGGTTGGAGGTCCCATTCAAGCCAGCTATTCCCCTCCTGGATGTTTTTCAGAAGAACTGAAAACATGCCACAGTGACATATGTACACCCATGTTTATAGCAAGGCAATTTGTCATAGCTAAATCTTGGTAACAACACAAATGCCCTTCAACTGAGGAATATATAAAGAAGATGTGGTATTTTTACACAATGGAGCATTATTCAGCTATAAAAAAGGATAAATTTGAGTCTTTTGTTGGTAAATAGATACTAGGGAACATTCTCTTAAGTGAAATATATCAGACAAGCATGTGCAAACATCATATTGTCTCCTTAGTGTGACAATCTGAAAAAGTACATAAAATCTGAAGGGTGCAATAGATACTGTGAAAAAATAGTAAGTCTATTGAAATGAAAGGAATTACTGAGTTGAGAAGGAAAAGTGAGGGAATGAGGGAAAGAGATATATCTATGTATGTAACAAAGATGGTTTGGACTACTGTACTGTGCATTTTTGCTGGTGGATGAAAAGGAGCAGTTAATATTTAATTTGTTTACTTTTTAAATTATTTAACCTTTTGGTCCTCTTAATTTTTATAACATTTATTTATTTACTTATTTATTTATTTGATACAGGGTCTCACTATGAAGCTTAGACTTGTAGTGATCTTCTTGTCTCAGTCTCTCCACCACTGGGATTACAGGCATGTACCACCATTCCCAGTTTCACTGGATGGCATACTGCACCTGGGTTGTGTGGCAGGAATTGTATACAGTTCCGGGTATTGAACCTGGTTCCTTGTGCTTATGATATAGGTACTTAGGTCACCCAACTATCTCTCCAGCTCTCTCTTCTTTATATATATATACTGTTAGGGAATGGTCTACAGGGTGTTCAGGCTCTCAGTACTAGATGGGACTCACAGTGAACCGGCTATTTACAGTCTCCTGAGAGGTGAGATTACAGGCGCACATCACCACGCCCAGTCTCAATTACTGTCTCAGCACACCCCAGGGTTGGGGCCAGCTCAGTATAACCGGGGATCGAACCCCCGGAGTCCATGCCTGCTTGCAGGAGCTTTAATCTGCTGAGCTATTTGGCTTGACCTTGTAATTTCTTATCTATTTCTTTCTTTCTTTAATTTTACATGCATATATCTGATCATATGAACACCTAGTTGGAAGATGACACGATGCATTACAACAAATACTGTGAGATTCATATTATTTTGTTAAGTGAAATTCTAAATCACTTGTGATTTTGCTATTTCAATACTGTTTTGTACTCTCCTTAAAAATAATTAAAAATTAAAGGGCCAGGGCCAAAATATTGGCTATCCTCATAGCCCTTCTTTTTCTTCATTTTTTTGTCTGTTAACTTACATTCTCAACCCTACCGCAGAAAACATTCGTGGTACTATTACTCTATAACAGAGGTAATTGAGCTTATCCTCACTGTTCTGAATATCAAACATATTTGACTTAGCCTGGAATTGATATTTTCTGACAATCATTGATATTCTAATAATGCTCCATAGAATGTGATATAAGCAGTTACGCAATTTTTACACAGATATTTGGAAATTCAAGGAAACACAAAGTATAGCCTGTCAAGCCTATAGTATTTGGCCCAGTCTCTTACTTTCAACTAATACTCTTGAGAGAGAGTATAACAGTAACTGGGTTTACATTGGGAGTAGTACACATCAAAAAGATGAGAGTGACATGCATTCCAAGCATAGTTTTAGTGTTATATGGTGCTATGATCACTAAGATGAACCTTTTGAAGGTTCTTAGGACTAATACCTTATTCATCCTGTGTACATAAGTGCAGAGTTTTGCTCCTGAGTAAGGACTCAGGACATGAGAGAACCTGTGCTGTAATATCCTATAACTTGGAAGTGTCTTAAATTTTCTGGTCAAGGAGATGATGGGACCTCAGAAGAAAGGGATAAATGAACTATAGTGCATCGAAGGAGAGTCACCCACAGAAAAACATTCTCTCAGGCTTTCACAGAAAACAAACTGGCCAAGCAATGGCCGTGACTCATCCCGAAGGCTGATATTGACAACAGTTCTACAAAGCACTGTATATAGTTCCAAAGTTAATCCTGAGGGGATTTGACTTTGCAAGATACAAAAATTGCCTGTTTTGTTATACAGGTCTTGCTTTGACTTGCCCTTGATCACCCAGCAAAAAAGCTTAATTATGAGGCATGAAACACAGAGCTAGATTGATGAGATGAGGAGGCTTGGATCAATAGCCTCCAACATTGCAAGTTTAACTGGTGGCCCACTGCAATTGTGGAACACTGGACTGTGTATGCATCTGCTTCCTCTTAATTTCAAGAGAAGAATTTTTTTTTTCTTTCCTTAGCAACATCAATAGGAAGGTGTGTCATGCCCACACACTGTGCTCTGTATAACTATTGTGAGGAAAATATACAATGCGCCAACTGTTGAAAAAATAAAGAGAGAAAAAATTAATGTTTATTGAAAATGTTAATGTTTAATTATTTGATCAATCTTATACACTGATATCTATTAATCTAAACCGATCCGATGATGAAAATATGTAATGTAATCATTGTTAAATTAAAAAAATAAAAATAAAATATAATTAAAAATTAATAAAAGCTGTATTAGGAATTATTACAGGGCATGTTGGAAATGAATATGGCCTGGAATGCACTACAAACCACTAGTCAACCCTTTAGTCAGCCAGACTGGTGACCCTTATCTGACTGTTGTCAGGTAAGACCTTCTTGGTTAGCCTGGCAATAAATGATACCAACTCCTGATGGGAACCAGACAGCCTCTAGTAGTGGCAAAATCTTGGAAGTCTGATGGGGGTGCTGTCAGCTTTAAGGAGGTCTTTTTTCCTTTGATGGCCGCATAAGCTAAGGAGACACAAGCTGTATCAGTGTGAACGTTCAGCTTGCACCTGTAACTAATTGAAGAGCCCTAGGGCCGGCGAGATGGCTCAGTGGTCTAAAGCACCTGCGTAGGCAAGCTTAGGCAACTGCAGGGACCACGGTTTGATCCCTGGCACCACATGCTGCGCCAGCCCCACCCCCATGGCAGGCTGAGCTGGCCATAATATAAATAAATAAATAAATAAATAAATAAATAAATAAAGTAAAAGAATAGAGTTTAAATCACTCTAATTGAAAAGCCCTAAAGAAGGGTTTGAGTTCAGTTTTTTAAGCTGATGTGATAATTACAGGGAGGGGCTGAGATTCACTGACCGTAGAAAGGTTGAAAGTGGCATAAGAAGAAACTCAGCAGCCATCTATCAGGAAACTGCACTCATAATAGACCAGATGGCCTCAGGTTAAAGGAGTGAAGTATCCTGTAGGTCTGGTCTATTCCTGTAGGAGAAACTGATAGTTTCGTACAGGAATGTTGGACAAAAGTTTAAGTACTGAGACCCAACAGGAGGGTGGCTGGGCTTAAGGTCTGGTGGGATTGGATAGTCAATGCAGGCGTTCCAAGGGAGAAATGTCTGGTATTTTTTCATTCTGTTATCAAAGATCGAGTTGAAGGAAGGCCTATGAGTTGAGAGTATCTACGATCTGATGAAGGGTATAACCAGGGCCTGTCCAAGGGTCAATTTGTTAACTTGTGTTATAAGGAAAGAAACAGCTGTCAGGGTTCTAAAGCATATGGGTCATCCTTTAGCCATTGTGTCCAGGGATTTACAGAGGTATGTCACTGGCATTAGCAGGGTACCAGAGGTTGGTATAGGGCCCCTAGTGTCCTCTTTTTTGTGAACATAAAATGAGAAAGGCTTGGTGGTATTGGAAATGGCCCACGCTTGGACAATAGTGACTCCTTAAGGAAGGGGAAAGATTGTTTCATCTCAGAGTTCCAATGTGAAGATATATCCTTGGATCCATTTAGACTTCATGGAGAGGTTTGGCTATTATACCAGGAACGGCATCCAGATGTGACAGAACCCTTGCACCGCATGTGATTTCTAAAGTTGTTTTGTGGATGAAACATTTATAGGAACAATAGATCTTTGTAGCAATTAGAAATATTTTGGTTGCATAAGATAATGTTGAGGCCAAAAATTGTACTTGTAAGGATATCTGTGCTATGAGTTGATTTTGTAACCACGCATGGCCATAACTAAACAATTTTGATAGCATTCTGATCTGTTTTAGCTTTGTCATGGCTGCAGTTTAGAAGGTTCAGTGAGGGAGGTCTGATTCTTGGGTAATACTTGACCAATCAGGTACAGGCAATATCAGAAGCTTGGGACAAGACTGTCCAGGTGAGTCACTGGGTTATCTGACTGGTGTCATCCTGCTACTTCAAAGTGAAGAAGAACTAAGAATGAGGGTAAAGGAAAATGTAAATAAAAACATCCTTGAGATCTGGAACTATAAATCAGAAGGCCTTTGGGGGACATCTATATAAGAAATACACAGAGGTTGGGAACTATGGAATAGATGGGGAGCACTGCCTCTTTAATAGCTGCTATATGTTGTAGCAATCTGTAGAAACTTTTCTTGAATACTATAGCAGAGTTTTAGGTGTGATCTTTGTCAACCCAAGCCCTGGTCAGAGAAAATATGAAGCCCTTCTCTGTTGTATAATGGGTGAGAAGGACAATACAAATGCCCTGCCAGGTGAAGTCAAGAGCCATGGGTCAGCTCTGAATTTCTCATGTGAAAGTGATTGGTTCTGGCTTCAAGGAGTCTAGCTTACAACGCATTTGAGAAAAGTTTGACATAGGGAAGAGGACATGAACTCAGATGGTGTCCTGTTCTCCATTAATGACCTCCAGAAGGGCCATCATGTGAGCCAATGGAACGGTTTTGACACATGTGTGTTGGGAGGAGTTACTCTGACAGGTGTGGTATAGGGAGAAATCACTGGAGTAAAGTGGAGGAGGCAGTGGCAGTGTGAAGGAAATCAGAGGAAGTAAGGGGAGGAAGGTATCAGACAGGCAAAAGAGATGATGGAGTATCATCAGACAGAGGAGAGGAAGCCCATCACACACTTGGTAGTAAAATTGGTGGTGGCTGTTGGGGTTTGCTACTAAAGGAGAAGTCACTGAGAATGGCCTCTGCAGGGGATTGCTGGGAAACTCTTAGGAGCGATGCATCCTGCATCACTCTGAAAGGTTAGTATCCTGGGAAGGTCCATAGAGGCTTGGATGTGTGGGACTTCAGAATCTCTGCCTTGATTGTAGCAGAAGAGATGCAGTCGGAAGATGGTGTAATTGAACAGCCATTAAATGACCATATTTCTTGGTCTGGAAGTTTATGTTGTGGCCAGACCATGATGCAGAAAATCATTAGGTGTTTCTTTTGAAGAATTTGAGGGATGAATTTGCTCTAAATTTTCAGAAGATACCCAACAGGTGAATCATGAAAAAGAGAGGGTCTGAGATCCATGAAGAGTCACTTATTAATCTCTGTGGTCAGCCCAAGTGGGTGGCAGAATCTGAGAGTGAAAGTAAAATGCCCCTTAACTATGAGGGCCTTTGAATTGCTTTCAAACTTGAAGAAATGGAGATCCAGTTCTACAGGTTTGAAGTTACTTTTGGATTAGGCCTGTTGTGTTTGGGTGACCAAAGTGGACTACTTCACTATGACTAAGAAGGAAAGAAGGAAGTGGAAATCATTAGTCATTGGTGTTTGACCAATACTCAGAGGTCTAATGACACCTAACGAGATGATGAAAATCAGTGCTGGCCAAAATTGGTCTGGATTAGCCTTCCATGTGCTAATTAGAAAAGTTTTGGTTTTCTAATTGGCCTCCCTCCAATTTGAGCTGTTGTAGCCAGCATGTTTGACTTTGCCATGGATGAAATACTGCTGCCCACTGCAACACATGTGGGAAGAGAAGATCCCAGAAGAATAAAAATGGTCTAGTACCCTCAAAGATGACTTAATTTTCATGCTACAATCTTGGCACATAGGGGTATAGATTGATCAGAGTCTGCCAGTTACAAACAGGAAATGAAAGTTTCTTTAAAGGTCCAAAGGAATTCCTTAGCACATATTCTGATGGGCCCAGTGGCTGGGGTCACAGTTCAGTGTTGCCCCAGCCATGGCCCTGCAGTTGCCCATGGGCAATTTCTGCCAAGTACAGATAAGCACCAGAGCAAAGAAGAGAGAAACCAAGAGAGGCAAGAGAAAGTCTCTCTATATGAATCACTAAAATGTCAAGCTTGACTGCACACGTGAGGCAGATAATGTGGATGGTGAGGAGATTTACGAAGAGTAAACTAAGTGCAGAGGAAATTGATATAAGGGTAAGGCAGTTGGAAGATAGAATGTAACTATAGCCCGGAGGGGATGTTTTTACTTTCGGGAAAGGAGCCATGTTTTCTCATTATCATTTGCTACTACATCCTTGGCTGTGAAGAGCTATCTAGCAGACTGTATTTGTGTTTCTGGTAATGTCTGTGTTTGCACATCTTGAAATGTGGGTTAGGCATAGTACACGTGGGACCCTAAAGAGTAGAAATGATGTACTTGTCCTACTGACCATAATAAGAAATGTTTTCAGTGTTCTATTTTCCAAACTTTTGACAGTTTTCACACACTAGCAATAATCATTACTAAATTGAATTGAAGAAAGAAGTTCCATTTACAACTGTCACATTGGCACATGCATGTAACTAACCCAATTGGGAGGCTAAAGCAGGAGTATGAAAAATTAGAGGCCACTCATAGTAGCTTAGCAAGACCTTGATTCACCAAAGAATGACTGAGAATAAAACTCATGGGTAGAATGTGCCTAAAATGCATATGATCGTGGGTTTAACTACCGGGACTATCACTCCATTCATTTATAATCACATGGAAAGAACTCAACTCCTACTAAGGAATATATTTATTAAAAGAAGTACAAGATATATACACTGAAAAGTACAAAACATTTTTGGAAGAAACAAAAAAGAACAAATAAAGGAAAAACATTCTACATTTGATAGACTACAAGACAATATATTTTGAAGTTACACATCCTGTGAGAGAAAAGCCAGGAGTTGAACTAATGTAAGCTAAAGATGCTATAGTCTGACCCACTCTGTTATAGTACTGTATACCCCTTACTGCTCAAAGGCTTATGGTTCCCCATTGCTAGTAAAATGAGTCCGTACTCTTCACAATGTCCATAGACTACATCATTCTGATCTATTCTCACTTGTATTTCTTCAGCCTTATCTCCTGTCATTGACAGCCTTGTATTTCAATACCATGCCAAGACTGTTCCCCAGATGAGTTATATATATTTTTTGTTTACCTCCATGCCCGCAGTCTTGTTAGCCCTTTTGCTTTGACTGTTCACTCCACTTTATCCCTGTACCTATGCAACTTCTACATCTCTTTTAGTGGTTCACTCAAGTATTGCTGTCTCCAGGAAGCTTCCTTTGTGTTCCTGCTGTGTCTTGTTCATATTAGTTTTGGTTCCCTTATTGTGAAATTGGAGAGCTATCTTTTTCCATATTTTTCTCCTTCATTAGACTTTATGAAAGCTCCTAGTGATTTTTTCATTGCATCCAAAGATTTAGCTTTACCATTTGACTTTTATATATTTTCCTAGCTATCTTCAATCCAGTTTCTGGAATAGTTTATAATATAAAGAACAGTAGAAAAGGACTATATGATCTTTTTCTTTTAGTGTACAAATGTGTGGAAAAGAAATATGGGTACATAATGGTGATTGTGAAAATCTTTGGAGGAAATGAGATCACAGGATGGCAATATTATACAGCTTATTTATGGAGGTTCCATAATAGCCAGGAACTTTAAACTATGAAATATATAGTGCTTCAAACACTATTGAAATTACTCAGAATGGACCAGTCCAAGAAAGATATTATCACTCAGCAAGCTAGTTCTCTTCCACATGATTTTGGAAGGGCATGGGCTAAGGAGGCAAAATCTGTTACCTAAGACAAGTGTCCTGGAAGTTGTAACTAATTAGTGCTCTTAACAGAGGGAAACTAACTCTAATGTATTGGATTCTTATAATGCATTTGATGGTGAATTAGAATTTCACATGCATAATCTCACAACATCCCTAAGGGTAGATGCCAGTATTATATCTACTTTACAGATATAGTATATAACTGAGCACAAGGTCACATTTCTTGGTAAGTAACTAAGCCATGAATCAAGCCCTAATCTGACTGATTCCATAGACAAAGTTCTTTATAATTTTTTAATGTCATGTTTTATTTTTAAAAAGGTATTTTGAAAATATCACACATGATTGTCCTTCTATACACAAGCAAAGCACAAAAATTTTTATGTGATGTGACATCAGTGGCGAAGAGCCAAAGATCTGTATGAGCCAAGACTATTCCTAGTTCACTGAAAGCCTCAATCACAAGCTTGTCAGCAGTGAGCAAAACAAAGCTGCAAGGTGAGCACTATCTGCTCAGGTATTGTAAGCCAAGATGCCAGCATGGAATGTGGTGTGAAAGTTTTTCATGGGACTCCCTAACATTTTACAAAATCCTGTTAGCTCAGAGACATCTCTGACTGACAGGCCAGCATAGTTGAGAGCATTAGAAGTTCCTTTGGAAACAACTAAATCCAAACCAAGAGATAATAAGCTGGAAAATTTCCCAAGGCCAGTTTTATCAGAAACACTAAAGAAGGTGCGCTGGCTAAGAGCCACAGCTGCTGGTAGGGGTGTGGGCACAGTGACTGGTCACTGCAGTGACACCAGGTGCCACTAGGACTGTATCGCCATCCTCTCCTCAAATGCTCAAGTTGAGAAGTGTAGTTTCATAGATCAAGTTCTTAAATACCACACTTGCTGCTGGGTGTGGTGGCGCACTCCTGTAATCCTTGCACTTCAGAGGCTGAGGCAGGAAGAACTTTGTGAGTTTGAGATCAGCCTGGGCTAAAAAAGTGAGCTCAAGTCCAATCTGAACTGCATAATGAAACCCTGTCTCAAAAAGACAAAAATAAACAAATAAAAACCCTGCACTTGCTGACAATCCATGGATAGTATAATCCAAAAGCTGCAGAAAGCTATATGTGACAATTCTCTGCCTAGCCCCTCACCAGTCTACTGTATGTGAATTTTGTTCATAAAACTGTCTAACGAGTTGAATTTGATGCCTGAATCACACGGTGACCCCAAACTAGAACAGAATTTGACTTGCTAACTGGAAGCTATGAAGTTAAGCCTTCCTATAAGTACTTCAAAACACCTGCTCTGAGCCCAGCTATGAGTGGCCTGTGGAGAGGGGCACAATCAGACAGACCTGTGGTGATTCTAACCTGCAGAAGCTCCTTGGGACACCAGTCTAACTGCTGTGAAACAAGAGAAAGGGTCAATGACAGTTGAATTCAGATGCTCTTGTATGTGGCACAGAGGGTAAACATGTCAGGTTCCCAGATGCTTGGCTCTTACAGAGATTACTTTGACAAATGTAGAAAAAGTCCATTAATTTTTAATCTCCTGTTGTATTTTCATAAAAGAAGAAGTGGAATAATAGGTAGTCATTCAGTCTGGATCCATTTAAGTTCAGGAAAAGTTCATAAATTTTCATGAAGCACTGCATCATGGGAGCTTAGGGTATTCAGTAATGGAGAACATCAGCAGGCCCTAGAGTCCTACAGAAAATTTTTTTAAAAAATCACAAAATTGGGCCAGCCAAAGAGCTCAGTGGACTAAAGCATTTGCTTAGGAAGAGAGCAATGTTAGAAATTTGATCCCCTATGTGCCATGCCAGCTCTGCCCCCAGGGCACTGAGACAGCAATTGAGACTGGGCTTGGTGGCAGCACTTGCCAGCACTTGCGGGGCTGAAAACAGGGGAATCACTGAGTCTGATCTACATAGTGAGGCCTTGTTGGTCCTGCAGACCCAGTAGTAAAGTGCAAAAAAGAATCATTAAATCATTGGAGAATAATGTGCACTGCTTTGCTGAAGTGTTCCCTGATTGCTCTATCCAGAGGTGACCTCTCACTCCTTGAACCCAGACCACTTTGCTCCTCCTCATCATACCTCCCAGAGCTTGCCTTGTGTGTACAACCTGTGATTGTCTTTAGTGGAGGGTGAGATTCTGTCAGGGTGGGACACTATTTCATGCATCATTTCACGCCCCAACGGGCTTTGAAGGCATGTATTGTATTTTTATTTATTTTTTTCACTTATGAATTTGGTACAGGGTCTCACTATGCAGCTCGGACTCATAGTGATCCTGTTTTTGGCATCCACAGTTCTGGTATTACAGACCTGCGCCACCATGCTCACACTCTGTTACTGGCTCATCATGCCTGGGGATGGGGCCTATGCAGCACATGGAACCAGGAATGGAACTCTGGTCCCTGCACTTGCCAAAGCAGGTGCTTGGTTGACAGAGCTATTTCACTAGCTCCTGTATTTTATTTTATTGTTTAAATGTATTTAGAACAGGGTCTCACTACACAGATCAGAATTGGTAGTGATTCTCCTATTTTCAGCCTCCCAAGCACTGGGATTATAGGCACACACGTTCAGTCTCAATCACTGTCTCAGTGTGCACTGGGTTTGGGGCCAGCATAAGCATGCTGCGGATTTAATCCTGGTCCCTGAATATGCCAAAGCAGGTACTTTTCTCCACTGAGGTATCTGGATGGCCTGCTCCTATATATTTAAAGCAAGAAAACTCTCTCTCCCTCCCTGTTAAAATTTATCTCTGAATGTTCTATTGCCCAGTGTGCACATTTCCTCTTGGTTGTACAAGAGTATGACCCACACAGTAGCTCACTACTCGCAAATACACATGGTTCTTTTTATCTGAATTGTTTGGGCTCTCATAGCATTTCTCTAGTTACTAGTCTTGATAGTGACAGAGAAAATACACATTAAACTTTCTATATTGTGAATCCTCCACCCTGGTGCTAGGGAATTGAATTCAGCGTCTTAGCACTGACCTAGATTCCCAGCCCTTTTTATTTATTTGTTTTCGTACTACGAATTGAATTCGTAACCTTACACTCGCCAGGCAGATGGTTCTGCCTCTGAGCCATCTCCCCAACCCTGTATTTTGATTTTGGAAACAGTCTTTGTAAATTACTGAATTGCCTAGGCTGGGTTGGAATTTGCCCGCCATCTGCTTTGGCCTCATAGGAGCTCCCTGCCTCGGCCTCCAGGGAGCTGCTTGGGTGTATTAGATACTTTTTGCTCGTTGCTGGGACAAATACCCAACACTCAAAATGAAGGAAGGAAAGGTTTATTTAGCTCACAGTTTGTGGAGGTTTCAGTCCATATTCTGCTGGCCCAAGGCTGAGTGGAACAGAGCAGAGAGCATCCAGTTCATGGCGGAGGAACAGCAACAAAATGGCGGCAGAGGTAGCCAACCAACACGGCAGCAGAGCAGCAGCAATAGCTGAGAGCGACAGCTAGAGCTCCAGTCTGTCTCAGTGTCTCTCTTTATGTTACAGTCAGGCTCTCAGCCTTAGCTCCCGCCCTAGGCTACACCCATAATCCCAGAAGTACTTCCACCCATAATCCCATCAGTACTAAAACCCATAAT
>PVJA010038834.1:0-19513 GCA_004027025.1 Myocastor coypus
AAAAAGTTTACAGTTCTTTTCTAGAAATTTCTATCCAGATTAGTCATCTGCTCACTTTCATGTTCACTTTAATGCTCTCACAGAGGAACATGAGCAAATGAGTATAATTGTCTGTAAGTACTTAGAATTGTCTAAGAGTCGTTAGTATTGCTTTTGTGAATACATTATGTATTCCTTTTAGCTTATGGTTCTCCCTTCCTGGTCATCTATGCTTAATGTATACATTTATTATGACCATTTACACTATTATTCTATTTGCTATTTATCAGACCCTTCACATTTTTAGATCCTCTGCATTGTTTATCAGATGGAATGAAGCACATTTTCCATTAAAACTAGAGACAGGTAAGAAATACTGGTTCCTAATTTGGTTTTATAAAGCAAATGATTTCTGTTTTCTACCTAAGTTGGATCATGTAAGAACAAGCTATTTATGTGTCATTGCTTGAGTTAACAAAATAGAAGTTTTAGGCAAACCCTGGTCATTCATTGCTTGCTAGGATAAATGTATATGGACAAAGGAAATGGAAAAGTATGGAATTAAGATACAAAATCTAAAGCCCAATGTCTCAGGCTTTCACAGCGAGCAAATTGGTTGAGCAATGGCCGTGCCTCATCCAGATGGCTGACTCTGACAATAGTTCTACAAAGCACTGCACATGGTTTCAAGGTAAATCCTGAGAGGAGTTGACTGGCCTTGGAAGATACAAAAGTTACATGTTATATTATACAGATCTTACTTTAACTGGCCCTTAACCACACAGCAGAAAAGTTTAGTCATGTGGCATAAAAAGTAAAGCTATGTTGAGCTATAAAAGGCTTAAATCAACAGCTTCCTACATAGCTAGTTCTAATGAGCCAGTATGATTATGAAATATTGGACTATATACAACTGCTTTCTCTTAGTTCAATGAGAAGAAATTTTTATATCAATAATGATTAGAAAAATTATCTTGTCTGCATCCTGTGCTCTAAATAACTACTATGAGGACAATATGCATTATATCAATTATTGGGAATATACTACCAACGTGTTTTGAAACTGTTGCATTGTTATTTATTATTAAAAGTAATATTAAAACACAAAACTAGATCTCAGTAACAATGGAATGCCAAAAGTAAGTTGTCACAGTAGAAAAACAAAAGTTGAAAAGAATTTATTTAACTTGTTGAAAATAAAGAATTACCACTGCAATGAAAAATAATAATAATTTCTTATCTAACTTGATTAATTAGTTTGAAGAAGAAAGAAGAATGACCCAGAAACTGGTAGATTTTTATCTTTTTAGTAATTCTACACTTATTTCCAAAATGAATATCAGTGAATTTTGTTTAGTTATAACTACAAATAAGTCAAATTATAGTAGAAGGACCCAAACACACAAACTTCTCCCAAAATAGTACTTTTTTTCTTTTAGTTTTTAATTCTAATGTAGAGTTCTAGTTTGGAGCTCTCCATTTCTAGATAATATTCTTAGGTTGCTATTTCTTAATTTTTATTTTAAGTTTTAGAATTTTTTTACTTCCTCTTAGGGATTTTGAAAATTTAATTTCTACCTCTGTATACTGATGAGATGGAAATTATAACTACATAGCAGAATAAACTGCATATGCCTGTGGGGTTTTTGTTGTTGTTTTAGAAATTTTTTTTTTTTTTCTCGTTTCAGAACTTTCGTTTGTTTGTTTTTATTTATTTTTATGGCTGGCTCAGCCTGCCCTGAGGGCAGGGCTGGCGCAGCATGTGGTGCCAGGGATCGAACCGCGGTCCCTGAAGCCGCCCAAGCTTTCTTAAGCAGGTGCTTTAAACCACTGAGCCATCCTGCCAGGCCCCTGCCTGTGTTTTTATCTACATAAACTGAGAAACTTTGAAGATCAATGTATGCCCACTTACACTAAGGAAAACACATGCTGCATGCTTTTGAGTGAATATTTTCAACTTTTGATCCTTTATACTTTAAATAATAATTTATGGAAAAATTTCCTTGGAGGGTTATAAAGATTACAATCTCAATGCATTTGATAACTTGTTTCCTAAAAGCTATAATTTTTGGAGGCAAGTAATTTCTAAACTTTTACCCACCAAAATGATTGAAATAGTATTTTTTTTTTTTTTTTTTACTGTTTTGGTGTTAGACAAGAATAAAAATATCATTCAAAATAGCTATCTTTAAAATATACTTTATACCACTTCATTAATCTTGACTATCACTATATAATTTCTTATATCACCTAAAATAGTACGTAATAAATGTAGCTAATTTTAAAAGATAAAGGAAAAAATATCAATAATATTTTCTACAGAAAATCACTATTTTAACTTTCATATGTATTCTTAGAGCTTCAGTGTGTGCAAGTACAGTATATGTCCCAAACCAAAAAGCATCTAAATATTAAGTCTTTGAAAATATTAATTGGCATGTGCATACATATATAATACATCTGTATTTTAATAAATTAACTGTAAAGTTAGTTTATACTTTGGAGGACAATGTAGCAGTATGTGTACACTATAATAAGTCCTGTGAAATGTAAATACAATAAATATTTACTAACTCCATCATGCATGGCAGATATGCAATATGCAAAGCAGACAATATTCTTATGTTTTAGGGAACTGTTATGGCTCCATTATTGTGGAAATGGGTGCTGCCCCTCTCCTGGGGCAAATGATTTGCATTTCAATGTAAATTAGGAAGAGAAGTTAACTACTTGAGCTGCAGCTAGCTCTCTCCTTTAGCTCTCTTGCTCTTGCTCACTGCCATGGAAGGCTGTCCTCTCCCATGTGCCACTCTGCTTTGGAGCCAGCTGAACATAGACTGAAACCTCCAGTAACTGTGAGCTAAATAAACCTCTCCTTCCCTTCATTTGAGTGTCAGGTGTCTGTCCCAGCAATGAGAGAAGAGTAACTAAGACAGGAACTTAGAGTCCACTGAGGGAGAAAGACTTGATTTATTTCCATTTTCTGGCCCAAAAGCATTGTTCTATTCAGCAAATTAATTTGGCTCATAATTAGTCAGTATTATAATTAATTGAGCATATAAATCGTGACCTTTTTTGTTCCAGAGATAGAACTCAGGCCCTTGCTATCTCCCTAACCCAATCAGCCACATAAATTAATCAGGCTAGCCCTCTAAAAATGAAATTTCTGAGTAAAATCATGGGGGAAAGGTTTAAATATTTTTAACCTTGATAGTATGTACATATTTTTTTCAAACTAATCTCTTGAATATCCAATACCTTACATAGTTCCATTTCTTAAAACTGCTTCAGCAAAAGTGGTATAATTTCAAATCTATTCATGACTTAAATTGTCCATTGAAGTTTGCTTCTTGCTCATTTTTAATGGCAATGTTATTTTAGAAATACAAATTATTTATGTATTAAATATAATAATCCTTTTTATATGGTCTCAGAACTTTCCTTATTTCACTTTGCTTTTATGCATAAATAGGCTCTACTCTGCAAGATAAAGGTAATAATCTTGATAAAGTAGAGACCTCATTGTCTTATTTTGAAAATGAAGTCTGCCTTTTTTTTTTTTTTTTTTTGGTATTTTAGGCAAGGGTCTACAGGGTGTTTAGGGTCTGACTACTAGATCAGAATCCTAGTGATCTTCCTGTTTTCAGCCTCCCAAGAGCTAGGATTACAGGTGTGCACCACCACACCCAGTCTCAATTGCTGTTTCAGCGCATCCTGGGGGGATCAAACCTTCTGCCCTTGTGCCTGCTTGCAGGTTTAATCTGTTGAGTTATTCGGCAAGCCCAAGCCTTTGGCTCTCCTGTGTGCCTCAGTCAGTACAGTCAACGCAACCTCTGATGCCTGCACTAATCCATGTTGACAATGTGATGGCACAGGTAGTCATGCACTTTGTGATGAAAGAGAAGCCCACAGCTGCTCTGCTAGAGCCTAATTTACCCCTTTATACCCCTTACACTCAATGAATGCTGTTAGCAGCAGCTAAAGCTAGAAATTGGTCATATGTGTAAGAGCAGGATAAGGCCATAGTGCCTAAAGCAGTCAAGCCACCACAGACTTGATAAAACCATCCTGCCTGAACAATTTCAGTCATGAGTCTCTAGGCAACCTTGTGTCTCGTGACACTAATTTTGCAAAGGTATAAATAAGCACCTTCACTGTTACTGTTCAGGTCCTTTGCCTACCCAACCAACAGTCCTCTACCAACCCAGCTCTTCTCTCTTGCCTATCTTTTCTTCATTCCTGCTGCTATTCCTCCCTGAGGTACACAGAGAGACCAATGAGTCCCTATGTTCAGCTTCGTCAACGAGGACCACCGGTTAGAGGTAAGGAGAATGTTTCCCAAGGGAATATTCCCAAGGGAAGGGCAGTGAATTGGTTAGAGTCAGTTGTTAGCACAGGCATGGAGGTGATACTAGCAAATCAAGGGTAAAGTGTGGGGATGGAGGATCTCTAGGGCCAGAAATGGATTCACTAAGGGGAGAGAGAAATGGGCTCACAAGGGCCAGAAAGATAAATGAGCTTAAGGAGAGAAATAGACTTAAGAGAAGCTAAAAATGAGAAAATTATATTGAATTGCTGGTTGTTAAAAATGGGACAAATGGTGTTTCAAGGACCACAGGTATCATATATATTTGTTGTTTTCTTGTTTCCTGTATTTACCTTCCTTTTTAAGACCATCATGAAAAATTTAACATACAGTATTGTTTTAAAATAAGGTCCTGGGCCCAGCGGGATGGCTCAGTGGTCTAAAGCGCCTGCTTGGGAAAGCTTGGGCAGCTGAAGGGACCACGGTTCGATCCCTGGCACCACATGCTGCGCCAGCCCTGCCCTTGGGGCTGAGCCGGCCATAAAAATGAGTGAATAAACAAACAAAGGTTCTGAAACAAGAATGAATAAATAAATAAATAAATAAATAAATAAAATAAGGTCCAAAATGGGGGAGGGGGAGCAAAACAAAGGTATGGAAGATAGGGCTTAAACCCTCTAGCTTTGCTCAATCAGATAAAAAAAATAAATTCTTTTAAATAGCAAGCAGCTAATTCTAAGCCATGTGGTGGTACCTCCATGGTGGGGGTCACAGGAGAGGTTCAGGCAACATCCTACACTTGGTCCTAGCCAGATCCTGCTAGGATTTCCCAGCTGCTTGATATTCATGCCCTTGGTCTAGCCAAGGTGGTTGGAATATCGCCAACTACAGTCCTGCGCACTTGGGGCTAAATAGGAGGGTCATGATTTATGGCACACCATAGCTCTTGCCAGAGTATTTGTTATGCACACTTCTGGCACTGAAATGCACTCATCTCGAAACAGTTCCTGTGCTTGAAATCTAGACAAAAACAGGAAATCCACCAGTCAGAGCAAAAGTGACAGGCAGCACACACAGAGGTTGTGGTTACAAGGCAATAGCCCCCCTATTTCTTAGGGAGCAGAGTATGGGTGAGGGAAGACATTCCTGGTACTAAGATAAGAAACACTGCTGGCAGCTTGCTAAGCCCTGAGGCAGTGCAGCAGAGACAAAAATAAAACATTGATTGAATCATCCCAGACCATCATATCACTCAATTGGTCATTCTTTCTTTGACAAAAAATTAAAAATCATTTATAAAATATATATTAGGTCAAAAATAAGAATTAATTACTTAAAATAAATGAAAAAAAATTAAAAGACTTTCAGATACAAATGCGTAAGGTCACCAGTTATGGAGCTACAGGTCCAAAGAGTAACAAAGGTGCTAAATTGTTGACTGGTGGGATACAAAAGTCCATTATGCCAGAAATAGAGCCTCTTAGGGAATAGAGGAATTCTATCCTTTACAACTAACACTAAAAGAAAACGTTTACATTTTCCTTTTAAGGTGACTAATTTAAAAGATAGTTTCATCCTCGAGATAAAAATATTTTGCCTTCCAACAAAAAATCGTATTACCTAAGATTTACAATAATGAGAATATTTTAGAAGATTACTTGAAGTTGTTTTGATTCTTAATAAGGTTGATTGCCTGTTTTACAATACTAAATTAAATTGGTAAAGAAAAACTTTGATATTTTACAAATAGATATAAATGTTTGGAACTCAGTCCAAAAGCAGTAGGGCTGAAATAGCCACTTGATTTTGACACCACATTTAAATAATGGCAGGTCTGGAGTTGACCTCCAAAGAGGTATAAGTTATGATAACTTTTTTTATATTTTGGCCAGCTTATCCAATAAAGATATATTGTGCCCTAAACCATTCAGACCAACCTAAAATTATTTTTAGGCTTTATTTTATAATATTAATTGCCTCCATCCAGATTTGGGACTAATTTTTTCTGGCACTATCCTTTAGACAAATCAGTTCAAGTGGGTCATATTAGAATAAGGGAGACTGTGTAATGTTTTCCTCTTCCAAAAGTATGATACAGATTTCTCACTGCAAGATCAAAATTCATTCACACAAACAAAAGGTAAAATAATCCTTCCCATTTTACTTGGCAATCTTACAAAAAATTGAAATACCGTAGCAGAAAGGCAAATAAATCAGGTCAAGCAAAAAGAGAAGAAAAAAGCTAATTGAAGGTCAAGCATATGTTTCTGTATCACCAGAGTGTACTGTCAGGCTGTATCATGAAACCAGAGAAGAAGCTGACAATTATGAAAATACATTTGTCCTGGAGCCTATTGAAGAAACTCAAAACATTGAAATCTAAGTCCTAAAGAGGTGATAGAACACATAGAGATAACTGAGCTAAAAGTTATCAATTTTTAAGACAAAATAAAATACAAATATTCATATTATGTATAAAAGAGACTATTCTTTCCAAACTTTTATGATAAGAGAGCTCTGCTAATTGATAAATAACAAAATTTGACTAGTCTATTTATAATTATAAATTTATGAAAATTGTGATGGAGTTACTGTAGTTAAATTCAGAATTAAATTCAAGAATATATTTGAAGGGCCAGCCAAATAGCTCAGTGGATTAAAGCACCTGCAAGCAAGTGCAGGGGTTGGAGGTTCGATCCCCAGGCCTGTCATCCTGGTCCCATCCCTGGGGAAAGCTGAGACAACAATTGAGACTGAGTGTGGTGGCACATGCCTGTAAGCCCAGCTCTTGGGAGGTTGTAAACAGGCAGATTACTATGAGTCCAATCTAGTAGTGAGAGCCTGAACATCCTGTAGATCCTTCCCTAAGAAAATAATAATAATAATAATAATAATAATAATAATAATAATAATAATAATGGAATATATTTGAGTACACTCTGCTTTTGTAAAATTTTTTATTTATGTGTTCTCAGTAGTTGTTTACGGGATTTTATATCATTCTATGAATAGAAGTTCCTCGTCTTATTTGAGCTCAATAACTGTTGTTTTATTATTTGCTCATAATACAGTTTAGGACATAGATATAAAAACATGCTTTCTCCTGTGTTACCAACTGGTTTAAGTGGTATCAGAATCTTTACTCATAGGTCATCAAAAATTAAACTAATTAAAAAAATTTCTTTGGGTGTTAGGGAGAGGTTATTAGATGGACTCAAACTGGTGAAAGGAAGGTGGTCAACCTTTATTTATTAATAAAGAGCACCCAATGATCTTCATAGTTTATCAGGAGACACTACTAATACTTTGATTATTGCTCAAGGAATTTTTCTGAAAGTTTTTCAGAAAAAATACAATAAAATTTTCTCATAAAAGTTGCACATGATATGAAAATAAATTAAGAAACAAAGGTTTTCACATATGTATGTCAATCCATTAGTGTTAATCTCATGGTGTATTACATTTATTCATGATTGCAGATGAATGAGGCTACCAAAATGTAAAACAAGAATTTCTTACTGTGATAAGATGTTTCAGACTCAGACATCTACTTTTAACAAAATCTTGTGATGTATATCCCATTAAAAACAACAACTAGGTAAAAGTTTCCTAGAACAGTTTCTTTCCCTTTCATAGTATCTATCGTAACTTTCAGAGCCTACTTACACTTCCAGGTTCTTACACTAGGGAAATAACATAATATTTGTGTGTGTGTGCATGATTATTGTGCAATTCTAGCTATAAAATAGCATCATAATTAATAGTTTCCTCTGAATTCCATTTTGGTATTGGAGGTAGGTAGATCATATTCAGGTATAGCAAAATTGTTAAACAGTTCTTCTTCTATATGAAAGCATCAAATATTTTCCAATGCTTAATATATTCCAAAGAACTAAGAAGTTTTGACATCAATTTCCACATCTGGGAATACAAAAGAAATAGCTTGCATCCCTTTTGTTTCTACCTATTTTTGATATCCCCTGAAGTGACCCACTCAGGGAGTAAATGGAAGTCATCTGGAGGGGAACCAGAAGATATGTCAAGCCACACTAGCCATCTTTTACTGGCTTGCAACAGTATCTTTCCCAAGAAATCAAATTGTTAACTCTGAAAATTATTTTGTAAATCATATTACAGTTGATCTCAGCTGCAATGGTTATATATAAAGAATGAAGAATTGCTTAGCACTGAACCACACTTTCCAGTTCTTGCAAAGAGAATAAGGGCAAATGCCAAAAAGCAAGTTGAAATTAACATGCCAAAGACTAATATTAGACTCATGCCTATCACCAGACATTAAATATTAAAACAGAAACACTAAATATACTGAAAGAGAAAGTAGGTAGAAATCTCAAAGAGATAGGAGTAGGTAGAGAGTTCATGAACAAAAACCAAACAGCGTAAGAAATACTTCAAAAAACTCAATAACTGAGATCTCATTTTTTTGAAAAATTTCTTCACAATGAAGGAAATCATCAATTGAGTAATAACAGAACATATGAACTTGAAAAAATTTAGCTGACTATCCCTCAAAGAACTTCTATCTATCTATAAGATACATTTTTAAAAAAAAATCAGGCTTCCAAAATTTAAAGGCCCAATACAAACATGGGCATCTTAGATGAACATACACTTTCCAGATGAGGAAATGCAAGTGAAAAATAAATATATGAAAACAATATCCAATATCATCAATCATTTGAGAAATGCAAATTAAAACAACAGTGAGCTACCATCTTACCCCAGAATGAATGGTCATTATCAAAAAGTCAACCAATAAGGGGAAACCCTCCTCCACTGTTGGTGGGAATGCAGGCGGATACAAGTACTATGGAAATCAGTGTTGAGATTCCTCAAAAACTAGGATTAGACTTCTCATTCAACCCAGCTATTTCCCTCTTGGATATTTTCCCAAAAGAACTGAAAACATCATACCGTAGCAATATATGTGCCTCCATCGTTTAGCAGCACAATGTGTCATATCTAAATCTTGTAAACAACCCAAATGCCCCTTAACTGAGGAATGGATAAAAAGGGTGTGGTATTTTTACACAATGGAGTATTACTCAACTATAAAAAAGATAAACTCAAGGCTTGTATAGGTGAATGGATACAACTAGCAACCATGCCCATAAATGAAATAAATCAGACCTACATGTGCAAATATCATGCTTTCTTACTGGTGTAAAAACTTGGAAGAGTAAATAAAATCTGAAAGATATACTAAATATTGTGAAAGAGGAGTCCATTCAAAGGGAAGGAACAACTGGGATGAGAAAGGCCGAAAGAAAGAAAGAAAGAAAGAAAGAAAGAAAGAAAGAAAGAAAGAAAGAAAGAAAGAAAGAAAGAAAGAAGTAGATAGATTATAAATGATAGATAGATAGATAGATAGATAGATAGATAGATAGATAGATAGATAATAGAACATAGCTTGGAATGTTGTGCTGCTGGTTTCTGCTGTTCTATGGAATAGAAAAGTTAATGCTTAAAATATTTCTCTCCACTTTTTAAAATTTCTTATACTATTTTTTGTGGTCTGCTCAGCCCACCCTGGGGGTGGACTGGCACATCCTGTGGTACTGGGGATCAAACCACAGTCCCTGCTGACTTGTCTAAGTTTTCCTAAGCTGGTACTTTAGGCCACTGAGCTACCTTCCCAGCCCAATTTCTTATAACTTTTTATAAGTAATTTTACATGTTTATATCTGGTAATCTAAACAACTAATTCAAAAATAATATTGTGCTATATAACCATTGTTGAATTCCTATTATTTTGTTTAGTGAAATTGTGTACCATTTCTAATTTTTTTCTGTATTTAATGTGTTTAAAAATGAAAAAAAAAAATCATAAAGTAGCTGAAGTACTTCCCAACCTGCAAAATGATCAACTCTAGAGATAGAATCAAATAAAAATAACTAAGAGAAAAATGTTAGCCTTGACTATAGGGCAAAGCAGTCTCTTAGAGATTCCTGTTATCTACCTGATCACTTGGGCAACCTTCGTTAGCAGTAAGACAAGCATACACTTTTTCAAGTCCGTTCTAAAATCTACTTTACTGATGCTCACCTATGCACATTATCTGGCAACTACATTTCACAAGTTAGTAAAAGAAACATTTAGCAATCTTCTGCATGCACATGAAAGAACAGAAAGGCTGACTAAAAAATCTCTTTCTTAGCATATATAAGTAAGGCACAAATGTAACTCATTTCCCTGATAAAAGCTTTCCTCTGTGAAAGGCAAATGGTTCTTGTAAGGTGCCTTAATCTGATTTCTTGGAGGAAAGGCACTCTAATAATGGTGGTTCTAATGTTCACTTCCAATCAGCTGGAGAAAAACTGAGGAGTCTGTAGCATTAGCAGAGAGAAAAGGATAACATAAGAATGGAGATTTCTCTGCTGGTTACCCAGACAGGCTCCCTGGGCCCACCATCCACTGAAGAACTTTTGGGTATCCACTAGAGTTGTCCTGGCCATGACCCTTCAATGGATCTCTCAGTTTTCACTGGTCCATATAACAGAGATCAGTCTCCAGAAAGGAATCTGGCTGCCCATGCAGTCAACATTCCACTGGCCATTGGCTTCAGAAGGGATTCACCAAAAGGTGCTGAAGGACCTCTCCTCTGCTTCTAATAGCCTTTAACTAGCTGCCAAGTAACAATTGTTTGTTAACATTCTATAGCTGATAGATAAAAGCCTGAGATAAATATAGGTAAAATTTCATTAAAAAGAAACCCTCATATCACAGAATTTTATATCAATATCAAAGTCCACCAGGGGCTGTTCTAATGATGCAGGAAGAAAAAACTGATCTGGGGTGCATGACCTCTAGTAGGGAACCTCCAAATGATATAGAGAAAACCGGTCCCCAATCTGAAAAGTACGTGGAACGAGTTCATGTTCTCTAAAACCGAAGAATGAATTTTAGGAAAAAAAGGAGGTAATGAACAGAATGTATTTATTGAGGGAAAGAAAGATCCTGTCCGAGAGAGGTGCAGGAGGGGGTCCCGAGTGGGTGTCCTCCGGAAGCTGTCTCTTCCAGGGACTTTTATAGAGAAGACATGGGAACTCACTTAGGTGCATATGAGGTGGGATAAAACTGTGGTCAACCAATAAGATTACAAACACCATTGCTCAGGCAAAATTGATTAACATCGGGATCCGATGGGAAGGCAAGTCACGTAGCAAGCTGGCAAGAACCCTACCTATCGAGCTTGGTCTCGTGACTCTTTTTGGGATCTTTCAAGGTGATTAATACTCATTTAGCATATCAATCCCTGATGCCCACACTTAAGGAGGAATGGCGCTGCTTCTGTTTACTCTTGTCCTGAGATCTGGCCCAGGGCTGAGGCGTGTCTGTCTCTAGTTGGAAAGGCACCTTGTCTCCCAAGTCATCCTTGAGAGCCCAGCTATCTCACTGCCTAGAATATTTCTATCTAACTCAGCTGACTACAGCACTAACATTGCTCTTCCTAACATGGTTGGCTAACGAATCAAACAAGGAACTCCAGTGAATTCATCAAATAGTTCAAATGAAACATGTAGAAAACAGAATAAACTGTCCCATTACAGAAGCATTATAACTTTTCCATTCTCTCAACTTAAAATTATCACGATTTTATCAAAGCAATGTGTTTTAAGAAGCAAAGTATAAACAGTTGACAAAAAATTTAAAGTATTTGTAATTGACGAACATAATGAATGAAAAACATGGCTACCATGGCAAGTCATAAAGCTGAATTTGTGAAACAAGAGCAAGCTCTTACTTCCGTCAAATTATCTCAGCAGGCCTCCAAATGATATAGAGCATATGATACAGGGATGGTATAGAGCCACCAAAGAATCCAAATAACATAACAAAATTGTAACTTCCAACTTGCTAGATGTCTTGTCCTGAGACATCTGATGTCTGATATTTTGAGTTCATAAAAGTCAAAGAGTGAATTTTAGGAACAATGAAGTTTAGGAGTAAGAAGTATTGATTGATAGAAAGAAAAGCTTATATCTAAGAGAGACAGAAAGGATACCAAATGGATGCCTGTGATTTCACTTCTTAAGGGGGTTTTATTGAGTAAAATGGGGTGAAGTGGGTGGAACAAAAGTACAGTTAACTAATAAGATTATATACACATAGTCAGTTAGATAATATTGATGTGATGGGAAATAAGATGATGGGTATGAGCTGGGGCAAAACTACGGCAAGCAAGAAGATTATGAGTACAGTTGCTTCAGTAATGAATACATGGAGATCAAATGAGGAAGTAGGTCATGTAGCAAGCGCATATGGGAAACATGGAGTAAACAAGGGCTTTTCTGGAAGGATAGCTTAGGGTTTTTGTCTTCCACTCAGGATAATTGATGCCTACTTAGAATATCAATCACTGCTCTTCATCCCTAGGGAAAGCATATGGGTGTAGCCATTCCTTTTTGTCCTTGCCGTTGACCTTCAATGAGTGTGCCTACGCTCTCAGTTGTCTTACACACTGATGTCTCAAGAATTCAGCCCTGTCCAACTCTTAATATTTCTAATAATATAACTATCTATAACAATATGATTAGACATACTTGTGGAATAGATTTTGTTGCCTTCTTGTGGGGAAAATCTTAGAACAACAAAAAAAAGATACTACTAGGTGGGATCACACTGGATTCTGCTGAAATTGTATCAGGGGGACTATGAAGGGTTGATTTTCTTTAGGGAATCTTCAGTCATCCACAGAATTTAGAAATCCACACTTTATATCCCTCAAATGATATTAATTGCTCTATCTATCTATAATTATCAGATCCCATTGATATTTACTCCTAAGACACAGATGACTCCAAAGGTCTCTCATTCTTATTTCCTTTTCAAGAAAAATGACAAAGATAATTCTTCTTGTCAATAAATAGAAGAACTACTGAGTAATTTTGCTGCCTGATTATATTCAGGACTTTTTTTTAAATAGAAACAATGGCAAGCCGGGCGCAGTGGTGCACGCCTGTAATCCCAGCACTTGGGAGACTGAAGCAGGAAGATCGGTGTGAATTTGAGACCAGCCTGGACCAAAAAAAAAAGTGAGGTCAAGGCCAGCCTGAGCTGCACAATGAGACCCTGTCTCAAAAAAGACCAAAAAAAAAAAAGAAACAATGGCACTCTTTATCTACATGGCGGTTTTTTAAATACCCAGAAGGCACTAGGGCTAGACTTGTATGGATCTAGGAAGATATTCCCTGCTCAACTGCAATCCCTTTCAGTTATTATTTTGGGTAAGAACTATATTAAAGTAAATGTAGACCAGTGGGCTTAGCTGCCTGTTAACATCATCAATACAAATCGATCTAGCATCTGCATTAAATCCAGATGGCCCAGCAGCAAGGTGTCCACTCCTTGTCACTGTTCTTCCCCTTATTTTTGTTTGTAGGGCAGATTTTTTTATTCTGTTGCTAATTAGCCAGCTTTAAAGTCCATTTGAGGAGAAGAAAAGAAAGGTTTGCGCCTTGATCCTGTTACTCATTTGAAGTCACTTGCCTTCTTTCGATATGAATTATTATAATTTCTCAAAACAAAGTGGCAAGGCTAAATTGTCTTAAAATTTTTTTCTAGCTAAGAATTATGCTTTTATGAGTCAGAAATGAGAACATCGGTCTCCCAGACTGGGAAGGGCAGTGGAATGACTACAGGCACAGGATGTTAGGATGATGACTAAGGAAACAAAAGTTTATCCAATACCAACAGCTCCTGCTTCCTAGACAGTGAGATATTCTTTCCTGAGGGACAGGCGCCAGGAGCCCTAGAGAGGTAGGAGCCATGTGTGTCTCAGAACGCACACTCCCAGGCCTGTTCCACAAAGACCCCAGTCAGGGCTTAGTGTTTTGTTCTAGAAGCACATTGACCTTTCCTCTGGACACGTGTCATCAACTGATCCAGCCTCTTTTCCCGAGGGAACTTAAGGAGCATCAAGGGCTTTAGCAGGCTTCTAATTTCTTTGAGTCTCAGCCATAATCTTCAAAAATAAATTGCTCATTGATCTGACAGACCTGCTTTGAGCTAGCCTGACCTAAGATTCAATGATGATCATTTCAAGGATTCTTTCATTCAAATTGAAAATTTTAAAACTTTAAAAAGGACCACCCATGTTCCTGGCCTGCTTCAGTCACTCTTAGACAAAAGCTTGCTTTCTCTCAATAGATTCTTCTTACTCTTAAAAACATGACAATCCTTCTAGTTCTATAAAATCCTAGAATGAAATGTTTCCAAATACTTTTAGAAGTGTGCAGTTGGGTACAGGAAGGATACCACCGGCTTTCTTCAAAAGTTAATTGAAGAAGGCTTAGCAAAGGTACCAGAAGCAATAAAATGGCAGAACACCCACAGCTTGGCCTTTGTACAAAGCTGTGGGTGCAATTAGGTCTACAGCAGAAAGACCATCCTGAAGAAGTTGGGTCTTTCTGGAGAGGAATGTCACCTTTCTAAATCTTCTCCTCAAAAGAATAACTATTTAAAATTCTCTTGCCCCCACACCTTTTCCACACTGATTTTTAACCATTACCCCTTGGGCTAAGGTCAGGCTCCAGAGAATAAGAAGCAGGCTGGAGAGAAATACAGTCTGGTTCTCAATGAACAACTAGAAAGTGTGCAGCAAGGAGCAGTCGGGGGAGCTGAGAAGACCTGTGACATCAAATCTGTCCTGAGAGAAGTCAAGTATTTGCTCCAATTTACAGAAAATTCAATTCTAATTATTTCTGGAAAAATTCAATTTTTCAGATTTAAAAGACATTTAAAGACTTGCTTTCTCCTTTTTTTTTTTCTTTCCTCAGAGTAGCCTCTAAGTTTCTGAGAGCAGAGACAGAAAGATGAAATCTTGGAGGCTGCCTCTAGGTCCTGAGAAAAAGCATTGTATATGATTGTCACATAATGAAGCATGCAGTTATAGCGGGGCCATAGGTACAGCCATACATGGGCTCTTGGTAACTTGTCCAAAGCCTGCTGAATAAGCAGCCCTTTTTTTTCCCATGGTACTTGAGGTCTTTCTAATAAGAGGCTTTCTTTGTCATATGGGTCTTTCTCTTCCTGTGTCATCCCTGTGTGTTCCCATGTGCTGCACTGTGTCTTATGTCAACCAGATACGAAAGGAAGCTATGTTCGCCCCTTCCTCTCACTTCCCAGGCTAACATGGCAGGGTTCTGTCATGCATTCCTCCCTCTGCATAAGCCTCCAGCTACTGAAAGCAGAGAGATGCCTCCTGGCTCTAATATAGCCCCTTCTGCCCACCTTGGAGTCTCTGCCCTGAAGTCTGTAGATACAGCGGTACGCAATGGGACTCGGTCGGTCAAATTTTTTTTCCCAGTTTTTCATTGAACACATAAATTGCAGGTTTCTTCAAGTTAAAACACAGACATTAGACCACACTGCTGTTCGTGTCCTACACTGCTCATCTCTACTTTTCATTCATGATCTGTGTAATAGAAAGAGAAGGGCGTTGAGTTTAAGGCAGGTGGCCCGGAGTGTGGATATGGAGGTGCATATATGACAGGTAGCATCATAGTTTTGGTTCTGTTATTTTGTCATTGTGAGACAGGGTCTCACTATTCCATTCAAACTGGCCTTGAACTCACTTTGTAGTTCAGGCTGGCCTCAGACTCACGGTGATCCTCTCACCTCAGCCTTCCGGGTGCTGACAGTGTTTATTGCCTGACTGTATTTAATCTACACTAGAGAATGAATTCTGTTAGGAGACTTTCAAGGGAAAATTGGCCTGTGTTACACCCTATTTTCTTCAAATAACTAACATAATAGAAGAATGAGGATTCTGAAAATAAATTCAGATTTTCAAGTTAAATTAAGTAAAAAATAAATAGATGCCAGTACAGACATACCTCAATGGCACAAAGGCCTGTCTGGCAGGCCCAAGGCCCTGAGTTCAATTCCAAGAAAGAGAGAAAGAAAGAAAGAAAGAAAGAAAGAAAGAGAGAGAGAGAGAGAGAGAGAGAGAGAGAGAGAGAGAGAGAGAGAGAAAGAAGGAAAGAAAGAAAGAAAGAAAGAAAGAAAGAAAGAAAGAAAGAGAGAGAGAGAGAGAGAGAAAGAAAGAAAGAAAGAGAGAGAGAGAGAGAGAGAGAGAAAGAAAGAAAGAAAGAAAGAAAGAAAGAAAGAAAGAAAGGAAGAAAGAAAGAGCGAACTGGTTTTTCAACTTTCCATTACTATTACAAAAGTCTGAATAATCAATTTATAAAACTAACAAGCTTATTCGGGCTCCCAGTTTTGGAGGTTTCAGCATACAGTTTGCTGGTTCCCAGGCTGGGGTTCCTGATGCACCAGCACGACCTGGGAGAGCATGTCCAGACCAAAATCTCTTACTTTAAAAGGAAGACACAGAGAGGTGGAAGAGGAGGGGCTAGAGCATCCTTGTCACCTTTGTGGGCTATCAGTCTGATTATGAAGGCTTCTCTTAGTTTTAGCATTTGCCCCTTTCTAGAGGCATCACAGGCTGGGCACCAGGACTTTAACCCATGGGCCTATGAAGGATGTTCCAGAACAGCAGAGACATTTGTTCTCCCTTCAGCCACCCTATTGCACCATAGCATGCTGGAATGTCTTCCTCACTGCTCACCCTAGAGGAGTTTCCATCTTTGTCCTCATCCCTCCTCTACTGCCTTATTATCCTGAGCCTCTGGTGTCAACCTTTTGTTCTCAATTTCCATGAACTCAATTTTTTTTTTTATAGGCTACATAGGAATGAGGTCATGTAGTACTTATCCTTCTGTGCCTGGCTTTTTTCATTTGGCCAAATGACTGCCACTTTTATCCATTCTGTCAAAAATGACAGAAAAATAAAAGCTAGAAGGAAAGTTTCACCACAAAGAAATAAATATTTGAGGAGATAAGTTTACCCTGATGTGACGGTTATCCATGGACATATACCTAACCTCACAATGGTACAGATATTATGTAGCAACTAATAATAAAAATGAAAAAAATAAACTATATATACTTAAACTGTAAAATTAAGTGTAAATTTATTTTATGCATATGTAAATCAATGTATTTTAAAATATATTTAAATTTTCTTTTAATATAATAAAATATACAGATATACATATAGTATAGACAGACAGACAGACAGACAGACAGACAGACAGACAGACAGACAGAGACTTTTAAAGGGTCTATCAGATGCTGGATTTGAAGCCTTCTCTGCTACCTCAGCTCCTTCAATAGCTGAGATTACAGATGCACACCCTTATTCCCAATTAAGTCAAAACTTTGCAATTATTCTTTCAAAGAAGTTCTAGAAAGGGAAGTGTCAAACATTTTCAATAGACATGAAAGAATAAATATTTCCAGATTTGCAAAGTTCACAGTCTTTTTTATTTTTGCAAGCATTCAATCCTCTTGTAGCACAAAAGCAACCACAGGGCATACATACCTGATGGGCATAATTTCCTTAAGGACACTGATATTTAGACTTCATATCATTTTCATGTGTTACAATGTGTCTTTTACTTTTTAGCCATTTAAAAGTTAAACCTCACCCTTAGCTTGACAGATATAAAAGCAGTGGGATGAGCAAACTTGGCTCGTGACCAGTAGGTACCACGTTCCTGCAATCCTTGGTCACAGGGGGATGAGTTAGGGGCACCGGAAAATCAGAGTCATCATATGCAGGGACAGAAAATCACAACTTCAGTGCATTGTACCTGCTGGAAACGAGGATCCTTTTGTAGGCTTTTGCACTAAAGAAGTGTTCTGAATCTGGATTTCCTCCAGGGTCTGCAGATCCTTCCCACTTGATCTCCCTATGTTCAGTGCATTTCAGTTAAGATGGCATTTTAGTTGAAGTCCATCCAGACTTCTGTTGGTACAGTGGGGAGGGGCATACTATTTTTGTGATCTATTTTGTACAGTTTGGTCTATTATTATCAGTAATGTTAATTACGGCAATTGTAGAACATTGGCATTCTTAATGGAAAGAATGCCACATCAAGATCAGAAGGCCTGGCTTGCAATTCTGTATAATATTAGCCACATAAATGATTTCAGTAATAACTTAAATTTCTGTACATCAGTTTACTTATTTCTAAAAAGATTTTTTTAAAAGCAGTGCCTGGTGAGGCTCCTTCTGGGAAACTAGTACATGCACTAAACACACTTTGATTTTTAAAATCCCCTTCCCCCCTCCTTAAAATAAGAATTTTATTTTATTTTATTTTTTTATAGCTTCTTTCTTTATATTTTATTTTATTTCATTTTGAAGAGTCAAAACAAAAGCAGAAATAGAGTAAGATTCAACCATACATATATTACAGATTTTCCAAACAAGAATAGCAAATTAACAATAGTTACTATTTTACCTATTTTTACCATCAAATCTGATGCTCAGATTATCAGTGATAGTTATGTAAGATTGCACAAATAATTCAATGTTATTGCTCACTTTCAAGAAACCTTATTTTTTTTCTTCTCTTTGGTTGTGTTTTTCTACTTTTTAAAAATGTATTTTAATGAAAGTATAATAGTAACAGAGAAGACATTACAAATGGTACACATTTCGAAGACCAAGATGAAAGGTATTCAAGTATGGCTTTCATATTATACATTGCTGTGCTCAATGCCATTGCTTAGATTTAAGCAGCTATCAGTATACAGATTTAGTAAAGGTGAAAATTCTGCACATTCCCTATTTTCAAACAACTTATGTAAATTATTAGCACAGTAATCTCAGCCATCCTGTATGTATACATTTGTTTGTTTTTCCTCCCTTTCCTTTTTCCTTTTTTTTTTGCTTCCAAATTCGCTGCCCTTTAATTTGAGAATTTGTATTTCTTATTTTTTTAAGTTTCAATTTTTTATTGTTTAAATTTAACAATAGTTATATTACATATTTTCATCATCAGATCAGTTTAGATCAATACATATAGGTATATAAGATTGATCAAACAATTAAACATTCACCCTTCTAAATCAACATTACTTTTTTTTTCTTTTCCCCTTTCTTTTCTTTGAAAGTTGACATATTGCATATTGTCCTCACAACCGTTCTACAGAGTACAGTGTGTGGGCATGACCCACCTCCCTATTGATGTTGCTTAGAAAAAAAAAAAAAAAAGGAAAAGAATATACTTCTCTTTGGACTAAGAGGAAGCAGATACATACACAGTCAAATGTTCTGCAATTGCAGTGGGCCACCAGTGAAGCTTGTGATGTTGGAGGCTATTGAATCTAAGCCTCCTAAAGCTCATCTCACCAAT
>PVJA010038835.1:0-19527 GCA_004027025.1 Myocastor coypus
TTAGGGCGGGAGCTAAGGCGGAGAGCCTGAATGTAATATAAAGAGAGGCAGAGAGGCAGACTAGAGCTCGAGCTGTTGCTGCTGCTCTGCTGCCCTGTTTGGTTGGCTGGCTCTGCCACCATTTTGTTGCTGTTCCACCGCCATGAACTGGATGCTCTCTGCTCTGTTCCACTGAGCCTTGGGCCAGCCGAATATGGACTGAAACTTCCACAAACTGTGAGCTAAATAAACCTTTCCTTCCTTCATTATGAGTGTTGGGTATTTGTTCCAGCAACGAGCAAAAAGTAACTAATACATAACCATAATGAGTATCAATAATCCTTTCTCAACCACCTGGGAGCTGCTAAGGATCCATACATCTTTGCTGTCAGTCTTTTCCCACGGAACCTGCATCCCCTTTCGCCTGATCAAACTTTTCCACTTTCATGTCCAAATTAGGGAGATGTCTTCACTGACTTTCAACAACCTGTGCAGTAACATTCTATAACTCAGTGGTGTCCCAAATTTTCTATTCAAAGAAATTATGAGGCCATAGAGGATATGGTTTCACAATGTATAGTGTGCCTAAGGAAAGTCACCTAGAGAGAAACATTCTCTCAGGCATTCACAGAGAGCAAACTGGGCAAGCAATGGCTATAACTCCAGATGGCTGTAACTCCTGTATCCAGTTGGCTGATACTGACAAAAGTTCTACAAAATGCTGTACATGGCTTTAAGATAAATCCTAAGGGGATTTGATTGACCTTGTCAGATACAAAATTTACATGTTTTGTTATACAGGTGTTGCTTTAACTTGGCCTTAACTATCCAGGGAAAAGTTTAACCACAAGGGATAAAAAGTAAAGCCAGATAAGTATGCTGAGCTGTAAAAGGCTCAAGTCAACAGCTTCCAAGCATGCCAGTTCTGCTATAACCCACTACTATTATGGACTATTGGACTATGCATACAACTGCTTTTTCTTAGTTCAATAAGAAGAAATATTTGTATCAATAGTGTTTAGAAAAGTTATCATGTCTGCATCTTGTATGATGAACAACTACTATGATGACATCAATGTGCATTGCATTAATTATTGTGGCTGTCCTACTAACATGTCTTGAAACTGTCTCATTGTTAATTTTTATTAAAAGTAATAAAAAAAATTAGGGAGATGTACCTCTTCCCCTCAGAAAAGTCTTTCCCAGTCCTTTTTAATCAAGCTTAAGGCTCACTTCTCTGGAGAGCCTTTACTCACGTTTCCTATTCTGCGTGCTGTCAACTCTTGAAAACTGACCCATACACTGAAAGGCAATATTAATAGGCACCATTGATATTATATAGATAGATGTATCAATACACATTTGCAGAAATATCTATATTGTTTATTATTTCATATGAATAGGTTTGTTTCCTTCTTGTTTTGTGTTGTTGATGAACTCGGGGCTTATGCATGCATGTGAACGGGTTTTGTTATCTCCAGCCCACTGTAATTGCTTTGCTGGCAGTTTTCCTGTTGCATAATTGATTTTCCAGTTTGTTCCCCTTAGTCTGCTCATCAATAAATGTGTTCTGGTTGATTAATCATTTATACTTTTCTTGTTTTGGGTTTGTGCATGTTTTGAGTTTGTCTTACACTTAGAACCAAAAAATTCAATTGGGTTTGTTTTATTGGTCATAAATATTGCTCCTTCTTTCATGGAGTGGAGCCCCTGTACCCACCGTGTTGACTTGGGGCTTGGTTTAGAGTCACTGTGCGAAGTGATTGTGGGTGGTGGGATGAGGGCCGCAGCATAATGCAGCAGGCACCGCCAGCCTCCTTCCAAGCTGCTCATGGCTGTGAGGATAGTCTGACCCAGCCCTGGGATGAAAGACTGTTCGGCAGATCTGGGTCTGATCCCGAGCCAGGCACAGTCACATCGCCGCCTTTGTGGCTCCTAAAGGAGAACTCACACTCGGGACTGATACCTTGAAAAGTTTTGCCACATAGGAAAGCTATTATAGTACCAGAAAGTTAATCTAGCTTTCTAGGTTTTATTTCAATAAACAGAGAGGTTAATCTTTTTATGTTTAATGAATGGACGAGTTATGTCAGAAACTGAGAACTACTAAGTTTTAAATCTCTTTTATTTATTTATTTATTTATTTATTTATTTATTTAATGTTATGGCTGGCTCAGCCTGCTCTGGGGGAGGGGCTGGCGCAGCATGTGGTGCTGGGGATTGAACCTTGGTCCTTGTGGTTGCCTAAGCTTGTTTAGGGAGATGATTGAGACCGCTGAGCCATCTCGCCAGCCCTTAAGTCTCTTTTTATTAATATGAAATGCCAAGCATTTTAGATCTCTTTTTAATAATATGAAAAGCTTAGCCTTTTAGATTCTAACAATTGAAGATGCGTAACTCAAATAATTTGAAATTTGAAGCATTGGCATTCGTTATCTGTAACTGACGGAAAGCAAGGAGCTCCACTGGGGTCACCTGCAAGGCACGTCTACTGTAAGATGTTAATTTCTCTGAAGTCCGAGCTTGTTTGGTAGAAGTTAGAATGTATTCATTGCGATTCTTACAGATTCTTTTCCAGCCAGCCTTTCACATATATTATTAATCTAAAATATATATTTTACAACCTCCTTTCTCAAACAATTTTCTTACAAAAGAGAATATCTCTGAGAAGGTGATAATTTCATATTAAGTGGTCTCCTTGATTTGCACAACAAGGGCTCACATGTGCTTTAATGGAAGTGGGAGGCTTTAAATTTTTACTCTTTTGCTTTAAAAATTCTAGGTGAAAAATATGCCTAACATCATGTGCTGTAGTATATTAGAATTTTAACTTGGTCCTAAAGTTGATTTTATGTTTCACCATTCTTAGAGATGGATTACTTTTCTTAATGATGCTTATTAATTTTTAAAACCTCAGAGACTAGACTGTTTAATTAAGTTTTAAGAAAAACTTATAGTCAATTGTTTGTCATATAATTTTTTGAAAATAAGACAAATTATATACAGCAATATTATTCCTCCATCAAAAAAAGTAATACTTGAAAACATGGCTTTAAGAAGTAGTCTTGCTGCTTATAGCTACTTTTTGTTTTTCTTTATGCTTCCCTTCACAAAGAAGTAGATTAGACTAGGTGGTCAAGTAGATTTCTTTTTTTGTCTAAATATTAGTCCTCCAGTCTTGGCCCACACACAAATCCTACCTTTGTGAGAAAACATCTCGGTAAGGGCTGCCGTGCTGCAAAGCGATGCCGTAGCCCCGGTCAGCAACAGTGTTCCCAACCGTGTAAAAGGAACAGTCGGGGTCATTGATCGCCACATACTCCAACACAGCTGCATCCCATACGAAAGCATAGTTTCCAAATTTTACCTATAAAATATGAAAAAAGAACAAAATAGGATTTGAGGTTGCAATCATAGTTTACATGGACAGGAAATATTTATGAAAAAAATAAAGAATGTAATACAGCAGACACATGTAGGAACACTTGTATTCTGAATGAGAACTTGCAGTTTGGTTAATTTAAAGTTCCGTTTTGAGGGGCTAGCCAGAACAGACTAAAGTATTTACTTAGGCAAGCTTAGGTTAGCTCAGTGACCAAGGTCCGATCCCGGCACCTTATGCTGTGCCAGTTCTGCCCCCAGGGACAGCTGAGCTGGCCACAGAGTCTGGGCATAGTGTCATATGCTTGTAAGTAATCACAGCTCTGGGGAGGCTGCAAATAGGAGCACTATGAGTTCAAGCTGCATAGTGAGACCCTGTAAATATAGAATACATTAAAAATAAGATTTAAAAGTGAATGAATAAATACAGTTCTATTCTTATGGAAACTTGTTAAGTGTAATGTAAGTCTGACTCTAGACATCATTGCAAGCAGTGCTATGATTAAGTTATTTCGATTAGAAGAACAATAAATGCATAACAATAAAGGTCTTTGAGACTCTTATTTCAGTGATGCTTGTAACTTGACTTCCTTTATGGGGAAACCTGAAAACTATGCTTTGCTGTTGTTAGAAAGTGACCTCGCTGGGTTAAGATTTAAAGTCAGGCAGCTTTCTGCATATTTGAATATGAGATTATTCCCTTGCATATGACCTATATTTTATTTTATTATTTATTTATTTATTTATTTTTTTGTCTTTTTGAGACAGGGTCTTGCTATGCAGTTCAGACTGGCCTTGAGCTCACTTTTGTAGCCCAGGCTGGTCTTGAACTCACACCAGTCCTCCTGCCTCAGCCTCCCAAGTGCTGGGATTACAGGCGTGAGCCACCACGCCTGGCATGACCTATATTTTAAATAAAGGCTTTTAACTCACAATGAAGAGAAATGAGTAACACTTCCCAGCCAACATGATATTTGCTGTTCTATGTTGTTCTAAATTAACCTATGGCAAAGTGTGGCCTGTGCATATCTGATAATTTCCTATTAAGTGGTCTCTTAAACTCTTAGGGTGGGCCTTGCAACACAACAATAACTCTACAGCTTCTCTTTCCTCATTTGGGAAACATAATTTTATTCTAGGTCATCTACAATCTGTTTAGTGACCCTTTTTCCCTCTCAATAATCATGTATATCTTAATTCAAATATTAATAAAAAATATCATCTCAAACATCTTAATGAAATTTTTCTAGAAGAGTGTTAAATACAAAAACAGAATTCAGGGAATTAGCAACAAAACCAGAATAAGTAATTAAATCCAAAATTTGGTCATTTTCATTAAAGTATGTAACATCATTAAACAAGGAAAAATAATACTGACTTAACATCAGGATGGCTACTGGGTTAATGTATCTTACAGATGCGCCTTTAAAATATTTTAAATCATCTTGAAACAGACATCAGATAAACATCTGACACAATCAAAAACATTTACCTGTCTTTTGGTAAAAAAAAAAAAAAAAAAGAAGGAAACAGACTTCTCTTCAGTGAGACACAGAATTCTCCCAACAACTGGCAATGCTATGGGAAGCTGAAACTCTAATTGCTTTGCTATTAAATAAAGAAAATGATACCTATAATATATGCCAAACTTACATTACCATGGCAATGTTGGCCTATGCAATAAAGCAGAAAACAAAAAGTTGGTTTTAAATTAGTAGGCAAAAATTGTCAACTGGTAGAGTCAAAATTACCTATCATGTTTGATAACGTATTTAAGAAGTACACAAATATAAACTAAACAATCATGTTAGAAAGCCAGAAATTTCCACCTTAGTGTATGTCAAATGGATATATGCAAATTACTTACTTTCTTAATTTATCAATAAAAATGAACTAATTTGGGAAAAATAGCCCTTTATTCTATGCCAACTAAGAATGTAGTGATCAGTGTATAGAAGGTAGCTAATGAACACTTCAGCCCATGACAGAGGACATGAACTTCACTCTGGTTAAAACCTCACATGTTCCTGAGAGGGAAGATGCACTGGCAGAAAGCAAGATTCATGTTCTGTGGCTTCTTTGATAGTGTAGTCCTAGGTATGATGGCCAAAGGGCCTTTCAAAACTTACTAAGATCTTTGAAGACTTCCTTAGAAATGGACAGAGATAGCAAAGAAATTTTTAAAATGACAGTCATGATTATAGATGGAGAATATCAAGTAAAGACATGTTACAAAGCAGGAAGTGTTAAGACTGAAAGTTAAACATAAAAGGAATAAAATACCCTTTTTACAAAAGTACATGTGCTTTGACATGGTCTGGATTTTACAAGGGGCAAAATACAACATAGGACACATTTTATGAGATTATTTTATAATGAATCACTGAAAGAATCGCCTACAAAGAATGTTGGAAATCTGTCTACATTCTGAAGACCAAAGAATGCAGCTGAAGGCCTACATCCTCATACTCTGCATGAGTGCAGCTGAAAACCTAGAGCTCATAATAGTGCCTCCCACAAGTCCAACTGGACAATGACCACCCATAACAATGCCACTTCACAGACCTGCACTGGGAGTCACTCACAGGTCAGTGGTGAAAGTTGGTGCAGGATGAAGGATCTGTGCCAGCAGGCTGACAGATCTGAACTGGAGCCAGGGAGAAAGGCTCAAGGTAAAAACCAGAGCTCCCCTGAAAGATATCACAGCCAACCTTAGCAACAGTGAGGTCCTGAGCTTCTCCAAGTGATGAGGAAAGCTGAGTTCCCATGAGGAAAGCCAATGTGACAATTTCTCCAGGAGGCTAAACAGAGCACCACTTTCCCCTCTGGAGCCAGGAAGCCATATTCAAGGTGAGCACCAGAGTTCCCCTGAAGTGACCCTCAGCCATTTTCAGTGATAATGAGGTCCTAAGTTCTTCCTCCTCTGAGAATAGTTAAGTTCATAAGGAAAGCCAGCATGACAAGGGCACAGAGCAGAATAGCCCCAGAGAAGCAGCAGCTCCCAACAGCTTCACCAAAGGGTTTCCCTCACAGCCTCTCTACAGCTTCTCCAGTGCTGCCTCCTATGATGCTGGCAACAACCCTCAGGGGGCCTCCCACACCTAGCACCACCCTACTTCAGTTCAGCAGATGTAATAACTTGACCACCGGTTGGAAATCCATCACATGCTGTAAGAAGACTATATTGAAAACAGCATAATTTAAATTTGGGGCCTTAAATATGAAAAATATAAGACATGAGAAAGATTTATTTCGGAAGTGTCAGTATGTTGGCGTACTACTCGCATTGCATAAGACAAATTAAATGTAATAAAAGAACTCAAGTTAAAAGAAACAATGAAACTAGAAGAATATGACTTTATTTTTAACCACTATGTTTCAAGATATTTGATTTACACAAAGTTTTCACGTGAACAGCCTATAAGGTGGAGGACAGCTTATAGCTCCTTTTTACTTTTTTGAGCAAGAACCCTAACCAGATCACGAGGTAATTGTCCTGCTGAAGAAAGCAATCTGTGCAAATATTACTCATGAAGGATTTGTTATACGCCAGTAACTGTATCAAAATGATCATTTTCTCTTCAAAATGTGACTCTAAGAGCACTAGGGCTATAATTATCAGGGATTCTGCTAGTAGAACTATAGGTTCCAGATAGAATTACAAATTTGATGTTCAGGACCTAGGGGCATACATCTCAGCAATCTTGCCAGCTAGTGATAAAATGTGAGTAAAATAACAAAAAATAATTTTATATACAAAAACTTTAATGAAATTATAACAATTATGATACTTTTGAAGTATTGATGGTGACAGTATAGAAATATTGATTAGATTTTCTCTGCATTGATTGTCCAGTAGTTATCCATAAACTTTGTCCCTTTTCTGACCCAGTGGTCTGGCCATCTACTTTCAGATCTTCTCTGAACATCCTAGGTCAAAACCAACAGTTACAGAGACAGAAGTGATCTCAAAGCTTCCGCTAATAGTCTACTTTAAATCTTACTCTTCTATGTCAAATAGCCACTCGGCCTCATGGAATCTCTTGCAGCTTCTTTACAATTCTCTAGGGACATCCCCAGTTGGGGACATATTACACTGCTATTAAAAAAGTGTTCAGCATTATTGTTACTGCTTCATAAAATGAGGAGCTCTATTTAAATGAATGGTAACATTATCTATACTGTCTCTAGAAATTTAATGCTGCAAATCACTATGAATGAATTTTTAAGAAGAGAAGGATTAAAATAGCATGATTATAGCTTGTAGCAATGGCAATAAAATCTTACCTAGTAACCCAAAGTATTTTAGCTTTTGAAAATGTCCAGGTCCTTTTTATCAACTAAATCATGCAATTTCCATCCATTGGGTGGAAAATATTTATCATCAAAGAACTATAGTCATTTTTCTAAAGAATCATAATTGAAAGGTTGGCTGCGAAATTTTTTACCCTATCTGTATAGAGCACTTTATGCTAGGAAAAACAGAGGACAGTCTGTGCTTCAGGTCAATGAATTCCTAGCCTCACGGAGAGGAAGGAACATACCTGCCATGTTATCTTTCTCCAGAGCTATCAATCTCTGAATCCCACAGGTGTACACTGAGAGCCACTGGCGATCTAGGCTGGTGTCTGCAAAACTGTTCCTTAGAGTGAAGAGCCTGGGATGGGTATCTTCTGAGATGACACTGAGGGATGTTTGATCCAAGTCCTGCATTATTTCCACAGAGTTTATTTAAATTTAATTTTTCTAATAATCTATATTCATTAATTCTAAGATGGTGAATGCTTACAAAGTATACAAATGTAGTCTTGGCCCTCTATCTTCAAACTCCTAGCAAAGATAAGTCAAGCACTACTTTTCTGTAGCACAGAGCATATCATGGAACAGTTTGTGTTTCAAGTAGTTTAAGAAAAGGGAAATTAATTTTAATTGGGAGAAATTAGTCTACTCAAATCTTCTGGTCACTGAAATAGCTGCATGAGAAGACCTCAGCTATTTAAGTCCCATACACACAGCACCTAACTGATGAGACAGATATTCTTTGGGGTGACTTTCCTGTCCGTGAATACTGTCCTAACCAAATAGGTCTTTCTTCCCCTTCAAATTTCAGTATGTCACATGAAGAAATATAGACACTCAATATTATTTTCTCAAATATTTGCATTTCTTGCCAAGCAAAGGCTGAAAAAATTTGTTTTCAAAAGCTGCACCTGTGCACCTCACCATTTGATGGACCATGATGTATTTTACTTTCTCTGTGGACTATGCCATCTCATATACTTCTGTTCTGGGATCTCCTTTATGAGCCAATACCAAAAGCGTTTTTTCCTTTGAATTCATCAGACATCAGCTTCTCATAATAACTACAAAACAAATGGCTTATCACCATTACCCCACCAATCTTGGCCTAAATACATAAACAATATTCTTTCTCACAACAATCTTTAATTTATTGTATCCTTAAAAGCTAATTTCAAAATCTGAAAGCTATAATGAGACAACAGCGACGATCCTTTTAATTAAAATATTCAATGAGAACAATTATGGAGAGACAGAATTTAAACTGAAAGGGTAAAATAAGATTTCTTCTCACTAAAGAAGACATGCACTATTTTTGCCATAAGTTTTTTCTTTATGGTAATTGATAACAGTTATGAAACACTTTTTTAACTCTTGAAAATGACATTTCAATTGACATTGAATGACATACAATTCTCCTTTGCAGTACTGTGAGGTAGCTGATGTTATGATATCCAATTCATAGACGAGGCAAGATGCTCAAGATTACTCTAAGGTTAGGGGTAGATTTAGAAGTGGAGCTCAAGGTCATCTTCCATGTCCTTTCTCAATATTAAAAAATACATTTCTGGGAGACATTCTCCACAGAAGGGAAGGCATGGGAGAGATAGTGTAGTTTTTGCCTTAGGCTTAGCACATCTAGTTTGAGAAGTAACATTTGTGTAAATAAACATAACGTAGTGCAGCATATGGCAAGGAACATGAAGAGAGGAATGCAGCTTCCTTAATGCTATGTGAACACAATATTAAGATAAAAGAACCAAGCTTTAAAAAAGAAAGGTGGCTGCTCATCAAAGCCACCAGGATGAAGGAATGCATGTTTTCTGTGACTGGGGGTCCCTGAGGCATGGTGATTTTGTGAACTTTGCTTATAAGCACCCGTAAGTCTGAAGTTTGAACCCAAAGCAGCATTTCTGACAATTACAACTGGAGTAGAACTTTATTATTTTTTCTCATCAAATAACAATTAGAAGACCTGAGAGCAATATGTGGGAGGTAAATTCTACTCTTGAATTGAGCAACTAACTTCTTCACAATTTTAACTAATGGTCAGTGGGGGACACAGCAAGTGTGAATTATGGGCACAGAGTTATGATTAACCCAGAATCGACCGACATTGGTGTTTATAATTCATTGCTCACATAAGTTCTTAAGATGAGAATGCTTTAATATTTATTATGTGGTCCTAGGTGGTGTCCTCCTTCACTTTAGACAAATTAATAATTTAACAGCATTCATCAATTCTCTGAATTTATTCAGCATAGTAAATCACGATCAACTTTAAGAGCATAAGACTGACTTTTAAAATATAGATGATTTTGTTTACTGCTGCCTCCATTTTTGATCTGTCATATTTTACCTGCTTTATATTGAGATCTGAATTTGTGATGCAAAATATTCATAACAGGGCACGGGTCTTCATAAAGGGGACATGGCTATGTTTCAAATCAATATTTACCCTTTAAAAACATCTATATCTTTACTCTCTCTCTCTCTCTCTCTCTCTCTCTCTCTCTCTCTCTCTCTGTCATCTCTCTGTTAGCCCAAGATATGTCTACCTCTGAATCTTATCTCTTGCTTGGCTTTTTTGAGAGTATTGGTATATTGAACTTTTAAAGGAGTTTCTTAGAACATTTTCAGACTATAAAGACTGAATGTGGCTTCCTCCTCTTCCACTGGAAGCTTTCTCTCAAGACAAAGGGTTGCTAGGGTCTGAATAGCAGAAGGCCAGACTTCTAGATAATTCTGGTGGGAAAGAGATCTATAAATTTTGCGTTTCAGGATGAGTGACTGTCTTGAAAACTCTTAGGAAGGCAACAATGGAAGTAAATTGGAGGTAAGCTTGGTTTATGGAGATTGGTGAACTTCACATTCTCCTGGCTTCCTGTCTTAGAGCCTTATTGCCACTAATATATATGTTCTGTCGTCTTTAAATTCCCCTGGAAGTTAGCTGAATTGGTGGAGGGATATCACCTAAGTCCTGGGAACCCCAAAACCACTTCAGTCTGTCTTATGCATGGGATTTGTGATTTACCTTGTGTGTTCTGGCCTATGAAGAAAGAGAATGTTTACCTTCTACAATTTCCAAGCCTGGGAAAGCCCAGGATAATGCAACAACCAGACCTAAGTCTTCATGGGGTGACACAGAAAAATAAACACCCAATAATGATTGCCATATCAGAGAAAGCAAAGAGAGCTAGAAAATGGATTCATTTCAGAGAAATAGCACCATGGTAATGGCAAGATTACACGTTTAATGGAAAACAACATGTAATCAGATTCAATTGAATTTTTCTATACCTGTGAGGTTACAAACAAACAAGGTAACTCCAATTTCCCAACTAAAAGACTGAGTGGGTAATTTGAAGGACAAAATGCTCATAAATGTAAGCTGAAGAACTGTCCTGATTTGTTTGCAATGGTCCCATTCTAGCGCTTCATGCCCAACACATCTTTCAGGGAGCCAGAAAGTCCAGGTTTTTGGCAATTGCTACAAAAGGATAGTGGGCAAAACCCATGCCATGGTCCTAATATAGGGCAGAAAGCCATGACATCTTTCCAGCAGATGGATATGGTGGGATTATCTGTGGCCTGCAGGGCCTGTCTCCCCGCATCAGCCACTGCTGACATTGGCAGCTGTGACCAGCTATTTATAATAAGGAGTCATTGACTGTTCCATCAACACGTGCACCAGACGTATAACTTAAGTTCACCAGAATTGCAGGGCTAGAAGTCCCTGGCTGTGGATTGACAGCTGTCTTGGACTTGCAGTGATACTGATTTAATTTTTAGCACCCTGAATACTGTGATAATTTTTCCCTGAGAGTTCAGATAGTCATGAAGATGAGAGTGATTATTACACTAACATCAACATGGCCCAGGAATCACCAAAAATTAAGGCTTAATAACTCTATTACCTTATTTCAGAAGGAGGAACAAAAATTAAAAGTGACCAAATAACATAAATAGCTTACAAAAAAGAATTAGGGATTGGATATTAGTAGGGCAGGTGTGAAAGAACAGAGAGAGATGGAGCCCCACAACTTTGGGATAAATCTGGAAACACTTCTAAATTGATCAAAACTTGTCATGTATCTTAAAAGATCAATGATCAGCTGAAAGCGTTAGCTGCTGATCTAGTTTGGGACCTAAGAAAACAAAAGGAAGATCCTTTTTTCTTTTTATCACCTGTTGGCCCTTTGAGCATAGAATTATTCTTTTAGATCACACTTGACTGTGTTTCCCATGCTGAAGTTATTCTAGTAATGGTGACAAAATGAGTCCTTTAGATTTATGTGTTATGATTTCAAAAATGAACCTTCAAATTATCTTATTTCTGTGGGATTTTAATGAAACTGCACAAAGGCACAAAAAAAGACTTCTGGTGTCTTGACCACATGAAACAGGATTGCACATTCTGCAGCACTGCGGATGGCCATGAAGACAAGGCACATTCAGGTTGCAAATGTCTCAGGAATGGAAATTAAAGACCTTACCATAAAATGCCATGTAGACTTTAAAAACAACACTGCACACAAGAGAGTAATTGCTTATATGTATTATTAATGACTTCTAAAAATGTATTTAGAAAAAAAATAAAATAAATAAAATAAATAGTCGCAGATCAGACTTGCAGTGATCCTCCTGCTTTCAGCTGCCCAAGTGCTGGGATTACAGGTGGGCGCCATCACCCTTGGTCTCCATGGCTGGCTCAGTGCGTTTGGGGGTGGGGCCAGTGCAGTGTGTGGTGCCAGGGATTGAACCCTGATCCCTGCACTTGTCTAAGCAGGTGCTTACTCCACTGAGCTGTCTTTCAGGTGCTAAACTCTTTTTATAATAAAACATTTTAGTTACTTTCCAGTTTCCTCAAAATGTGCACAATCACTTGTCAGTTTTCATACAATAAAAGTGGAAAGTGACAGCTTCTTCCAACATGTGATCAGAGTTGATTATGAGTCATTAAAACATCTGGTTGTCATAAAATCACACTTTATTTAATGTTATAAAAGTACATTAGAGTGCTTTACTCTAATATGAAAAACATTGAGAATTGTAATGGATAAAATAATAAAAGAATTACATATTTATGTTCCAATTTTTTTTCCACACTGGCTTGATGGCACTTGAAGAAGCCATGCAGAGGCTTGCACAGGAATGAAGGAACTGCCCCTCAGATAGGTGTGCGCTGTGTCAAAAATTCCTAGGGAAAAAAGTCAGAACCTTTCATTGATTTAATTTTTTAAAAGGTAATGCAATTTCAGTAATTAAAAATCACCAAATGTGGCAGCCAATTTAGGATTTTCTTAGTTCCTTTACTAATAGTGTATTGTATTTGGAGCCTGACACTAGTTTCACAAAATTTAACATGATTTTTCCAATGTTGAGAGTCGTTTTTCTAAGAAAGCAAGGTTGAATTTATGTCTCTTCATGTACAAAAGACCATTTAAAATGATAAACATTTTAGATACTTTTTAATCTATATGATAAACTTGGAAAAGCAAAAGTTACAACTGACAAAATCTGAGTCTCTAGACGAAAGCTTATGGAATTGTGCAGATGTCATTGTGGAGAGCAGACAGCTGATTTGTACATTTTTAGAAACCTACTATTGCTAATAAGTAGATCCCTAAGAATTTCATAGTCAAACATTTTTGTTTAAAGCATGTTTATCTTGATATCACCTCATTGCAATGACATCAGAATCAGTTTGTGTGGGCCCCTTAGAAGTGGGGACACAGCCCCAGGTAAATTTTATGGTTGCCTAGATCAGTTACTGCTATGTAAAAGAAAGGAATGTCCTAAAAGCTGCAGGAAAATCAGAGAAATATTATTTTTAAAAGAAGCATAAAATTATACTATTGTTTTATGGGGTGGAATTGTTTTTGTCATCTAATATAGTCGATAGCTACTTTTTTAGTCCTACTATATTTAGATTCCCCCTTTAAAACGTTTTATATTTATGTGTCATTGTAAACATGCTAAATTTAAATATGTAACGCTGAGCTAAAAGGACAGTAAAAGTAACTTATATCAACTGACCTAAAACAATCTTATTGAAGCATTTTTATATATACCTCTCTATATAACAAGAACATAAACTGGATATGGTAGTACACACCTGTAATCGCAGCACTTGGGAGGCTGAGGCAGGAGTACTGACATGAGTTTGAGACCAACCTTGGCTACAAAAGGGAGTTCAAGGTCAGCCTGACCTGGGTAGCGAGACCTTGTCTCAAGAAGACAAAAATAAAAATAAATAAATAAATAAAAGAATATACACATTTCTGTCACTGAAATTGGTATTGGGGATTAAAGCCAAAGAATCCACTGAGCTACATTTCTAAACCATTTTTTAATTTTTTATTTGAGACAGAATTTCACTGAGCCACTGAGATGCCCAGTCTGGGCTGGAACTTGTGGTCCTTTTGCCTCAGCCTCTCAGAGGGCTGGGATATAGGTAGGTGTCACCATCTGGTAACATGGCTTTATTTTATTACACATATTATCTTTAAATTAATTCTATTGTCTGATATGTCTGCTAATATTAACTGTGATTAAGTAATGGTACATTATAATAAAAATAATTGATACAGAATAATGTGTAATTTAAAATGTCTATTTCATGTAGAAGTAATAACATATAATTATTGTCACACATTATTATGAGCTTCTCTATGCAGTTGTGTTCTAGGCTGCCTCTCAAGGAGCTATTCATGCCAGCTACGGTGGTGTTTGCCTATAACCCAGCATGCTGGGGTATGCTGTAGGAGGATGTCAAGTTTAAGTACTGCATGGGCAACTGAGGGACTGAGCAGGACCTTCTCTCAAAATATAAAACACATTTTTAAAAGGGTTGGACATAGCTCAGTGTGAAGGTTGTGAATTTAATTTCTAGTATCATAGTGAATAAATGAACAAATCAATGGATGTCTACAAAGTGACTATGTTAATGAATGGTTTTGGCACAGTTGACATAAAATCTCCTCCTCCTCCTCCTCCTCCTCCTCCTCCTTCTTCTTCTTCTTCTTCTTCTTCTTCTTCTTCTTCTTCTTCTTCTTCTTCTTCTTCTTCTTCTTCTTCTTCTTCTTCTTCCTCTTCTCTTCTCACTGTGGATACAGTTCTGGGTCTCACAAATGCTAGGAAAGAGCTTCACTACTCAGTCCTTGAGATCTTAAATCTTTTTCTTGTTCCAAATAAAAATTTATGAAAATTAGTCTATGGACTAATTTTTTAAAAGTCAATAGTAAAATCTCTGTGAAAACAATGAGAACAGTGACCATTGCATATATGTGGAAGAAGCTTTTAAGCCAGACTGTGAAATTCAGAAATTATACATGCAAATTGTCTTTTTTAAAAAAAATAAAATGAGTTTAAACAAATTTGTATGTTAACGGAAACTATTTATAAAGTTCACAAGAGAAAAATAAATTGAGGTCTGGTGAGATAGCTCAGTAGAATAAGCACTTGTACCCTGGTACTGAAAAAAAGAAAGAAAGATGGAAAAAAAGAAAGAAAGAAAGAAAGAAAGAAAGAAAGAAAGAAAGAAAGAAAGAAAGAAAGAAAGAAAAATTGGAAAAATAGTAGAGTTGGAATATAGGGTAAAAAAAGTGTTCAACAAGCATGAGGAAAAACTACTTGTCTTTAGGTGAATATGAAATATCAGTAGGCTACTGTTATATATTTATTGCCATAACATTTAATACCTATTGCTGGCGGGATGCATGGACAAATGTGCTCTCACTCATTGCTAGGAGAAATTGGAAAAGGCTATACACTGTTTCATAAGCTACATCTATGTAAATTACAAAAATACAGATGACGTTTGGCCCACAATTTAATTCCCAGAACTGCATGCCACAGAAAAAAATTAAGATTAATGTCCAAGGATCCAGTATATTATTGTTTATTGTAGCACCAAATTAGAAACAGTGGTAATGATCATTCGTCATAGATGATGTGTTCCCACCATGAAGCATTATGGAACCTTTAAAAAGAATCCATTAAAGCTACACAAGTTGCCATGGAAGAATTTCTATGAATAAGAGAGCAAGGACCACAGTCATTTACAGTATAATCCCACGTTTAAGAGTAGCAACAACGAAAACCACGGTACTATGTGGTAATACATATATACATGCTATTATAGTATTAGAAACACTTAGAGAAAAATGTGGCATAAAACACTCTATACCACTGTTACCTTTTGAGAGTAGAAAAATATAGCAGGACATAAGGAAGAAGAGAAAAATGGGAGATAGGCAGAAAAGTAAAAGTAAGATGCTTTATATTTATGCACGTAGGAAAATTATCTGAGCATCTAAATATGTGGTTAAATAAGACTTTTTGAATCAAATTTATTGAAGTCTAATTTATGTGTAGTCTAATACACAGTGTTTGGAGGTAAATAAGAAACCAAAATATTCTTGTTATGTGTTTAGAACTTTTAAACAGCATACTCATTATATACAGTAAAATGATACTGGTTTTGAGTTCTTTGAGTTCCGTGTTGATCTATAAATACTGAAGTACTAGGTTATTAACAACATACCACTATGACTTTCTTCTAAAAACTGATTTATTCCTATTTATTTGGGCTGAGAGGCTCATTGACATATATTTAACTTTAAATTGAACAATGTGTTAATTCAAAACTATAATGACAGAGGCTTGGAGAAAAGCCAATGTACACATGGAAACTTCAGGCTAAAACTGCTACGTCTTGGCATCTGTCACACACATTTCCCTTTCTCAACCACTTGGCCAACTGCCAACTGGTATGCATACACATATTCTGGGAACATATTAAGTAGAAAGTTGGGAAATTACATTGTAAAATAAACCATATCCTACAAGAAGTTAAGCACTCCAAGTTTTGTAAGAGTGTCAATCTTATCTATAATTGGGTTCACTTCCTGCATTAACAGTGCCTGCCCTTCTTTCTCATACTTGTGATTCCTTAAACGGTAGTGTCACTTTTTGCCTGTCTCTTAGATATTTCTTTCTCTTCCTTTGCTAAGAATTTTTTTTCTGTTTACCCTTTCCTCCCAGTTTCACTCTCTGCTATCTTCTTTGTAATTTTTACTAATCCTGTCAGCTCTCCTTGAACCTCAGGTCTCGGGTCTCCGCTAGCATCCTTGCTATAGGCTCTTGCCGTACCTTCTATGTGTATGTACTCACAGAGCAGGGCACTTAGTCTTATTATTCTATGCCTTTTCTTATTCTGCACAAACTCATGCAGTTGCAACTGTGACAGGCTGGTGCTGCATCTGTTTTCATCTGAGTACCACAGCCGGCCCTGTGCTGGGCACAAGACCCAGGGTTGTCAGATGTCAGCACATGATAAATATTATTGAAAAATGACCTCACTTCATTTTTCTCCTGGGTTCAGAAGACCATTGTACTTAGAACTTCCCATTCATTCAGCAGTGTTAACAGCCACAATTCTCAAACCTTGTTAATAAGGACCAGGCAACAACAGAATGCTGTGACGGATCCATGAGCTTTCTGCCATCCTTGCCACCTTTTTCAGGATAAAAGTGTGTTTCTAATTCAAACCATCCTTTGTGGAGCAGTGTAGACTTATGAGACTCACTGAGCATTAGTATGGCCCAGAAAGTGCTGCTTAATAGGATGTCTTGAAATGCTGGCATTGTCCTACGCATTCAGCATCAATGCTGTCCAGTGTGGGAACTACTAACCAGACAGGTTAGGGAGCAGACTAATGTGACTGAGGAAACATATTTTTAATTTTATTTAACTTTCACTCATTTAAATACGAATAATCACACAGAGTTAGTGGCTATCATGTTGGACATCACATGTTTGTTCCTACCGAACACTTGGGTTGCTCCCCTTGCTAGCATCGCTTGAGGGCAGGCCTTACTGGTTTAGGACCATAGATGGCCTTGAATTGCAAATGAACTCTTTCACCCGTATGCATAATTATCCCCAATTAAGACAAAAGCACCTTGAAAGCAGAGAGCACTCCCAGGCTGACTCTACAGGTGGCACTTAGGAGTCAATTGTCAATCAGGTTAGGAAAAAAGCTTTTACAGGAGTTAAAGGAAGCACTCAGTGTTTGACTATCACTTAATGCTGAAAAATGCCAACAGCATCCCACAGTCCTCTCTGAAAAACAAAATGGGGAGATTTTCTTATAAGATGAAGTGGAAAACGACTAAACTAACTCTTGGGTTAGGGACTTGGCATCAGTGATATAACTCACTGCACACAGCAGATTTTAAATGATTACATTCAGCATTTCCACATTATTACTTTGTCATGTTTTGGAAACATGATGACATCTCAAGATGATGCTGGTTCACAGTCTATTACACACTGCACACAAGCATTAAAAAAGAATTTATATGGTGATCAAGTGTCACAATTCAGTATCACCAAGTTCTTGGTCCAGCAGTGAGAAAATAAAGATGTGATATAACTGCTATTCATCACAGTACGGTTACACACACACACAGAGAGAGAAAAAAAGGATAGAAGTTTTCTTACAAGAAAATCAAAGAATTCATTTTTGCATAAATTTGGATTAAATTCTGCGAAATGGCTTAAGGATAAAAATTCTCCATCGTTATCAAGTTTTACATGCAGGGGGACAACAAAATAGGAAAATAATTAGGCCCAAATCTAAACAAAACTGATCCCAGTATGTAGTTACGAGAAACAAATAGTTTAGAAATTTGACTAAAGACTGAAGCTACAAAACAAATGGCCGGTCTTTGCTATACCAAGATGGCGAGCCTTCCAGTGAGGAGTGCCCCAGATGCAACCAGGACCCACTCAGTCATCACAAAGGGACAGTACCACAATTAAACGTGAGTACTGCAATTTTAGTTTAGAACCCCCCCCACATTAACATGTTTTGCATTTGTCTTTTTTGTAAAATATTTTGTGAACTTTTTTGTAAAATCTTTTGTCATTTTGCCAATGAAAAAACGTGCATATGCCATAGTTTGCCACCCCTGTCACAGATGAACTTCTGAAACTATTTGCAAGCAAAAACCACTCAGCACAGCGGACACGCATGCTGTTGCAACAGTTTTTAATTTATGAAAAAAGTAGGGAATGGAAAATGGAAATGAGTCTGAGGAGCAGGAATGAAGAATGAAGTATGCAAATGGACACGTCCAAAGAATAGCTTGAGGTAGCCTTCCGTGTGCTCCTTTTAATTCCTGTCATAGCTTTTCAATATAATTAATCCAAATCATTTATTCTTATTATTCAATCCAGCCCAAATCATAATCATGTTATATTTAATTGGAATCACATAGTACAGCAATCGGTAGCATTTTTATTAGTATGGAATCACTAACCATGAAAAGTACAGATAGGAAGTGTCTAATTGAATGAGTTTTCACAAAAAAATACACCTGTGATTCTACAGCCTGAGTTTAGATACAGAACATTTCTGTCAGTTGGGAAGTTTTCTTTGTTCTGTTTCATTGCAAGAGGAATGTCAAATATTACCTTGTGGACATACTGGTGTGGTTTGCCTCATCATGATAGATGAATTTGGCTGGCTCTTGAGCTTTACATAGTGATTTTAAATAGTATGAACTATTCCATCTCTGCCTTTTTATTTCTTGAGATGGGATCTTTCTGCACAGTTCAGGCTGGCTTTGAACTCACTGTGTAGCTCAGGCTGGCCTGCAACTTGCTGCAGTCCCCTTGCTGCAGCCTCTGGAGTGCTCTGCCTTCTTTGAACGTTTTTCAGACATAACCACCTGGCTTGTGGAGCTGCCTTCGTCACTTTCTCATTGCTGAGACGTAATCCCTGTCATCAGTAACTTGCTGGAAGAGAAGTTTTTTTTTTTTTTTTTTTTTTTTTTTTTTTTTTTTTTTTTTTTTTTG
>PVJA010038836.1:0-21045 GCA_004027025.1 Myocastor coypus
AAAAAAAAAAAAAAAAAAAAAAAAGACCTGAGGATCAGTGGAATAGATTAGAAGATGCAGAAGCAGGTGTAAGCACACTCAGCCACCTGATCTTTGACAAAGGGGCCAAATATGCTTACTGGAAGAAAGATAGCCTCTTTAACCAATGGTGCTGAAAAAATTGGCTCTCTACATGCTGAAAACTAAAATTTGACCCAAGTCTATCACCATGCACTAAACTAAAGTTGAAATGGATTAAAGATCTAAATATTAAAAAAGAAACATTAAATCTCCTGGAAGAGAAAGTAGGAGAAAATCTTGAAGACATTGGGGTAGGGAAAAAATTCATGGGCAAATATCAAAATGCACGTTTAACACTTGAAAGCATCAACAAATGGGACCTCTTCCAGCTAAGAAGTTTTTGCACGTCAAAAGAAATTATCAACAGAGTGAAAAGACAACCTACAAATTTTGAAAAGATTTTAACTAATAAGAACTCAGACAAAGGTTTTCTATCTAGAATCTATAAAGAACTGAAAACCATTAGGGTCCCAAAATTCAAATACCCAGTCCAGAAATGGGCATCTGAGATGAATACACACTTCTCAGAGAAATAAATTCAGCAAGCCTATAAATACATGAAGAAATGCTCCACATCGCTAGCCATCCATGAAATGCAAATTAGAACAACACTTAGATACCATTTTACCCCAGAAAGAATGGCTATCATAAAGAAATCAACCAGCAATAAATGTTGGAGAGGCTGTGGAGAAAAAGGAACCCTTCTCCACTGCTGGTGGGAATGCAGATTGGTGCAACCATTATGGAAAGCAGTGTGGAGGATCCTTAAAAAACTAGAACTGGAAATTCCGTTCAATCCAGCTATCCCCCTACTGGGAATTTTCCAGGAAGAACTGAAAACATCATACCATCGCGTTATCTGTGCACCTATGTTTATAGCAGCCCAATTTGTAATAGCCAAATCTTAGAAACAACCAAAATGCCCATCATTTGAAGAATGGTTAAAAAAGACGTAGTATATTTATACAATGGAATATTACTCAGCTATAAAGAAAGATAAATGGATGTATATTGAGCATATACTCATAAGTGAAATAAACCAGACCTACATTTGTAAACATCATATACTCTCCCTAGTATAAGAAATCTAAAGAAGAAATAAAAATGGAAAGGCATAACACAGCTGAATGGAAATCAAAGATTTTTGAAGCAACACTAAAATTATGCTTGGAATACGTGTCATTTGGGACTTTCAGATGTGTGCTGCTTCTATCGTAAACTCAGTAACTGCTACACTCTCAAGTAAATGATTGGTTAACAAAAAGATAAAAAAGGGTATTAATTGAGAATAAGAGACTAGGCAAAATACTATAGGCTTGACAGGCTACAATTTTGTATATCCTTAGATTTCTAAATGTCTGTGTAAAAATGTGCAACTGCTTTTATCACAATCTGTAGAGATTTATTAGAATATCAATGATTGAAGGAAAATACCAATGTCAAGCTAAGTCTAAGATGTATGATATTTAGAAAGGCAGTGATGTTGAGCTCAATTTACCTATGTTATGAAGTAATTGTATCATGAAGCTTTTCTGTTGGAGGGTTGAGAATGTAAGTTAACAGACCAAAAATTGGAGAAAAAGAGGTCTACGAGGATAGCCACCATTTTGGCTCCAGCCCCTCAAAGTCAGTGAGGACTCAGGACATAGGAGAACCTGTGCTGTAACATCCTATAACTCAGGGGTTTCCCAAATTTTCTGGTCAAGGAGATTATGGGACCTCAGAGGAAAGGGATAAGTGAAGTACAGTGTACCTAGGGAAAGTCACTTGGGGAGAAAATGTTCTCTCAGGCTTTCACAGAAAGCAAACTGGTCAAGCATTGGCCATGACTTGTCCTGATGGCTGACACTGACCACAGTTCTACGAAGCACTGTATATGGTTCCAAAGTTAATCCTGAGGAGATTTGACCTTGGAAAGTACAAATGATGAAAGTTTTGTTAGACAGGTCTTGCTTTAGCTTACACTTGATCACCCAGCAGAAAAGCTTAGTTACGAGGCATAAAACGCAGAGCTAGATTAGTATGATGAGCTGTAAGAGGCCTAAATCAGCAGCCCAAATGAACAGCCCTGAACATTGCCAGTTTCACCAGTAACCCACTGCAATTGTGAAACATTGGACTATGTATACAACTACTTCCTCCTAGTTCAAAAAGAAGAAAACTTTTTCTTCTCTTCTTCTTTTCTCCCCCCCCCACCCTTGGAACCAATATCGATTAGAAAATTCATCATGTCTGCACCCTGTGCTCTATATAACATTTGTGAGGACAATAATATGCAGTGTCTTAACTATTGCGAATGTGCTACTAACATGTTTTGAAACTCTCATGTTGTTATCTTTTATTAAAAGTAATAAAATAAAAATTAAAATAGAAAAGTAAAGGTGTTTACAAAAAGGATTCATTTCCTGCTGTTACAAAATTTAACATGTGTCAGGCATCAGAAGTTTTATGTGTGCACCTGATAAATGGCATACTCTAAATTATTAGAGCCTTTGATACAGGATTGGTCTTGTTAAGTTATGATGAAAGAGAATGGTATTTGGTGGCCTAAAAAAGTGGGGACATAAAAAGGATTAAGATATCTTCTATAATATACTAGCTTCCCACAATGAATGTAATCATTATGTGCTACAAAACATGTGCTAACGAAAATCAGAATTTGGGACCTGAACTCCTCTCCAACAGATAGAGGAGGTCCCCTGCCTATGTACAGTGCTCCCCCCGTTGCCAACTCTGCACCTGCAGGTTTTGCTCCCTATCGGGGCACTCACAGACTCCAAGCCTGATACATGCTTTGTTTCCCCTGAACACTTCCCAGCAGATGCTCTGACCAAACCACTGACTTGAAACTACACAAGGCCAGTGACTGAGAAGAAGGTAAGCCTGAGAGAGTCAGTTTCCCCAAAGAGAAATAAGATACCTGGCCCACAGTGCTAGCCCAAGAAAAAAAACCCATGTGGAAACCCGCAACTTATTAGATTCCAAGACTGGTAATCTTGTAAAGAAATCACTCATTTGAAGGAGAAAGGAAAAAGAAGAAGAAGAAATGTATGTACCTGTACCAATTCCTGATAGTAAACATAATTATGAACTGGAAACATGCACTAGTGGAAGGCAAAATAAAAAAGAAACCATTCTTTTTATGTCCAAAATCACAGAGGAACTTTTAAGTATTTTTAAAAATTTATTTATTTATTTATTTATTTATTTATTTATTTATTTATTTATTTGATAGATACAGAATCTTGCTACAGCTCAGACTCATAGTGATCCTCCTGTCTCAGCCTCCCCAGTGCTGGGATCACAAGTATGGGTCACTATGACCTGTTTCAAGACGGCTACACTGTTCTGGGGCTGGTGCAACATGCAATGCTAGTGACTGAGCTCAGGTCTTTGTGCTTGCCAGGAAGGCGCTTAGACCACTGAGCTGAAACTTTTTAATTTATTAATTTTTTTCCTTCATTGTGATTTTGGGGTTTGAGGTCTCTCTGTTTCCTTTTGTCCTTTAACATTTTTCCTTCTTAGACTTCCTCGAACTAGACTGAATCATCCAGGTAACTACTGAAGAATGGATGCTCACATCTCCATGTGTAATGGTGGCCTCAGCTGTTGAGATGTTCCAATTTCCTAGCTTTGTCTTCATGTTATGCTCTGTCACACAGCATTGGTGAGGCTTGATCATGTGTTCTTCCTGATCAACTTAAGAACAGTTCTCTTTTTTATATATTTAATTTTATTTTAAAGAGTAAATATAGCAGAAACAAAGATAGGAAAAACAGTAACAAGTAAGAGTACATATAGTACAGAATTTGAAAACAAGAAAAATTGAACAATGGTTGAATTAGATATTTTCATCATCAAATTAGTTTAGATCAACAGACATAGGTATGTAAGACTGATAAAACAATTAAACATTAACACTTTCAATAAAGAACAGTTCTTGAACACAGCAACTAGGACTGGCATGTGAGTGAGATCACCCTGGGCCCACCACAACCTCATTGGACCGAGAAAACAGGTCTGGTGCCTGAGTGAGACCACCCTGGGCCCACTGGAAACTCATTCAACCAGCAACAAAGCCTAGCATGTGAGTGGAATTTCATCCATCAGACAGACCTAGTGTGGAAAACTGCTGCAGAACTCCCTGCGGAGAGACTAGAGCCAAGACCCACCCAGCTGATCCGGGAGCAGAATATCTTACCAGAGTAGCACAGCAGGTTAACCTCCAAGCGTTGCAGAAAGAAGAAATGGTGCTCAGCAGCCAGATCCAAGCCACACCCACATGGACAACATTCAACTTGGTAGATCCAGATCTGGTGCTAAGGAAAGAACTCTACCAAAGCTCAAAAACAAAAATCAGAAGGTAGGGCTATACAAAATGAAAAAGAGAAGGTGCAAAATGTGCTCTCAGACCCTGAGCCCACCCAGAACAAATACAGGACACAATAGCATAGAGGGAGTTGTAAATCACACACCTGAAATCTCTGAACTAATAGCATCTGAAGTAAAGAAACAACTGCAGAGAGGTATAGAGGAAATTGATCAGAAATAATTTCTGTAATAAAAAAGAAATAATACCTATAATAAAAGAAGTACTAAGTGCTTCTAAAGAAAACACTGATAAAATAATAGAGAATAGAAAAATGATAAAATCCTTGAATGAATAGTATAGGGAAGTAATAGAATGTATGAAGCAGATTGAAAGCACAATACAGGAAATTAAAACCTCAATCACAAGCTGGCAAAACCATTTCAGTGAAATTGAAAATAGACTACCAGACCTTAAAGACACCACTGCAGCTAGCAAAGAGGTAAGAAAAGATCTCCTAAAAACAACTAGGATGAAGGAAAAAATAATTCAACATCTACAAGATGATACATAAATGAACAATATAAGTCTAATAGATATCAATGAGAGTCAATACAAATAATATAAAAAGAATATGGGCAGAAGTAATAGCAGAAAACAACAAATATAGGGAAACAATCTAGCATTCAGTTAACTGAAGCATATAGAACTCCAAATAACATCAACCCAATTAAAAACACACCCAGACATATAATAATCAAGATCCCAGAAATTTCACATAGGCACAATATACCAAACCCGCTAGAGAAAAGAATCAGATCACATTTAAAGGAAAATTCATCAGAATAACAACAGATTTTTCTTCACAAACCATCAAGTCATGAAGAGCATGGAGCAAAGTACTTCAAGTCTTGCAAGAAAACAAATTCCAACCTAGACTGATATATCCTGCAAAACTCTCTTTCAAGTTTAATGGAGAAGTAAAATATTTTCATGACAAAGAACAACTAAAGAATTTCATGATGGTAAAGCCAACCCTGCATAGTTTACTAAAAGATATTCTAGAGAAGGATCAAAATGACCACAATTCCATGAAGGAGAATGGAAAGAACCCACCAAATAGAGCAAACAATTAGACATGGGAGAAAAAAGATGTATACAAAATCAGTTTTTTTTTTTTTTTTTTCTTGTTTCAGAACCTTTGTTTGTTTATTCACTCATTTTTATGGCCGGCTCAGCCCACCCAGAGGGCAGGGCTGGAGCAGCATGTGGTGCCGGGGATCGAACCATGGTCCCTGAAGCCACCCAAGCTTTCCCAAGCAGGCACTTTAGACCACTGAGCCATCCCGCCGGGTCCCAAAAGCAGTTTTTTTAAACTATTCTTTTGTAGACAACAGCAGAATATGTTCATCCGCATATTCTACAAATGGACTTTTCCTAAACCCTATGGATCATGATTCTGTCTGGGTCTACAGAATAGATATCAAGGAAAGAGCAGTAGCTCAGTCCCACAAGTGACACCTGGCCACCAATAAGTGTCATAGACACTATCTATGTACACTACATACTAGAACTTTGTGTGATATCCTATCCCCAAACTGTTAGAAGTTCTGGTCCTATATTTGCCATTCCAGTATTTATGTTAGGTTTAATTTTAGTAATTCTTTACTACCATGGAAACTTTTTCTTAGTTGATATCTTTTTTTTTTTTTAAATAATTTTTTATTTTACTTATTTTTTTCTTGTTGCAGAACCTTTCTTTGTTTATTCACTCATTTTTATGGCCTGCTCAGCCCACCCCGAGGGCAGGGCTGGCGCAGCATGTGGTGCCTGGGATCGAACCGCGGTCCCTGAAGCTGCCCAAGCTTTCCTAAGCAGGCGCTTTAGACCACTGAGCCATCCCGCCGGGCCCATTAGTTGATATCTTTGTATATATTCACCTATTCAAATAATATGTGAGTACTCTGAATTGATTTCAGATTTGTACATATGATACACAACATTCTGGCCTCTAAGTTGGACTCATGATTTGATTTGAATTTTGGAATATTGTTTTGAAATATTTAATTTTAATTAATTTTCTGAATATTGTTTAATTATACTTTTTTATGATTCATACTGTATCTCTGACTTACAATCTACTTCTAAGACATGGCATGCTATTTTCTCTTAGTATTAGAAACTTTAAAAAGAAAGTATGCACAAAAGAACTAGGATAGACATACAGCTACTTTGTCTTAGTTCACTGAGAATTAAAGTTTGTTCTAAGATTGTTTAGAGAAGATATCAGGTCTGCATCTTGTCCTTTGAATAACTACTCTGAAGACAAAAATATGCATGGCATTCATTTGTAACCATCCTATTAACTTGTTTTGAAACTATTTCATTACGATCATTTTTTCATTGCTATATATTCTTTTCTCATTAAAATGAATTAAAAGAAAAGAAACATTTTTCCTTCTTGTCTTTTTCTTTCTTTCTTTGACTTTATTTTGTTCTATTTCTTTGTTATGTTTCTTATCATTCACTTATTTATTTATTTATTTTTGCCTTTTTGAGACAGGGTTTCACTATGGGGTTCAGGATGTACTTCATCTTACTTTGTAGTCCAGATTGACTTTGAATTTGCAGTGATCTGCTTGCCTCAGTTTGTAAAGTACTGGGATTATAGGCACATGCTATAATGACTCTTTTTTCTTTTGTGCTTTTGGATGAGTGGTTCTTTTTTATTTTGACTTCTATCTGTACATGTTTCCAGTTCATAATTATGTTCACTGTCAGGAATTGGTACAGATACATAAATTTCTTCTTCTTTTTCCTTTCTCCTTCAAATGAGTGATTTCTTTCCAAGATTAGCAGTCTTGGAATCTAATAGGTTGTAGGTTTCCCCATAGATTTTTTCTTGGGCTAGCACTCTGACTCTTTCTTTCTTTTTCTGTTACTGTTACCTAATACTATTAATTTTGTTTTACTCATCAATAAAATTGCCTGTCTAACTTTTCTCTTCTTTTCCCCATCTTCCATTGGTTAATAATTCAAAATTTTGCTTTCTTGTCTCCAGTTTCCCATTCCTTCTATCTTTTCTACTTAACCATTAACCTTTAGGAATCTTTAGGTAGTTCATTTTAAGCTGTTACTGTTGAATACTATTCTACTGTTAGTGGTGGTATAGTTGTTACATATAGTAGATTTTTAAAATTAGTAATTTTATTTTTTATAGAATTAAAATATATTATGTTCATATCTTTTGTAGAATTGATGACATAAAGAGCAGTTAAAATTGTTGTGCATGTCACATATACACATATCAAAAGTCTCCTTGAATTAAGGATCAAGAACAGTGGTTTGAAATCTACTCATGGTATTTTAGGATTTAACAAATAACAAGAAGTATGAAATTTCAGACCATAGCATTAACCAAACCTAAACATTAATACATAAATAAGAAAAAAATTCAAAATCAAGAAGCAGGTCAGAGAATGCTTCTATCAATTGATGAAGATCTGTATTTCTTTAAAATACCTATTTTAAAGAAATATCTAGAACACAACACAAAAAGTATTTACCAGTAAGAGATTTCTTAGTTTTCTTATGTATTTCTCTAGAATTAGAAAAGAATTTATCATTTAACAATGGAAATATGATTTAAATGATTTCTTAAAATAGTTACACAATTAAAGAACAATGTACACATGTTTGTTTTACAGATATATTCCCAAACTAAGATGTATAGTATATATATATATATATATATATATATATATATATATATATATATATATATATGTTTGTTTTTTCTGCCAGTATCATGCTGATTTTATCAAAATAGCTTTATAATGTAATTTCAAGTCTGGGATTTTGATGTCTGCTTCTGTCTTTCCTTTGTTGTCCAAGATTACTAATGCTATTCTGGGTCTCTAATTCACTAATTTCTCCACATTCAAATTGATAAGGACTTTAGAAGCATCTACACTGAATTCTAATCTTGCAGAGAGTTTATTTCTAAGTCAATAAAGCACAAAGTCAGGACAAACAGTACCTATGATTCATGAAAACAATTGTGTTCCTGAGGCACAAATCATAGAACTATTGAAATTACCAGCTGTACAAAACTTTGAAGATAAGCCAACCAATTACTAGATGACGTCTTGTCCAGCACATTGTTGGATTTTGCTTCCTGATCCACTTTGCCAGTCTATTTCTTTTAATTAGTGAATTGAGTCCACTTACATTGATGTTTATAATTAAGATGTATTGATTTACCTTTGACATGTTATTTACCTGCAGTTGTATACCTCTTTTTCTCCTGTGTTGTTTGCCCTATTTGGTGGATTCTTTCCATTCTTCTTCAAGCTGTTTAGCAAAATAGAAATGAAAGAAATTTTCTTTAACTTATTCCTGGAGGCAAGAATTATCCTGATAGCAGAAAAAGAGAAAGGCCAAACCAAATAGAGAGCTATAGGCCAATCTCCCTAATGAACATAGACACAAACATCCTCAATAAAATACTAGCTAATAGAATGCAGCAAGTTATCAAGAATAATATACACAATGACCAAGCAGGATTCATCTCAGAAATGCAGGATGGTTTAAAATACAAAAATCAATATATGTAACAAATCATATCAAGAGAGTGAAAGACAAAAACCATATGATCATCTCAATAAATGCAGCAGCAAAAAACCCTTTTGATAAAATTCAACTGATTCATGCTAAAAAAAACTCTACAGAAAATCAGCATAGATGGACTCTACTTCAATCTAATAAAAGTCATCTATGTCAAACCAACAACTAACATCATACTAAGCATACCTCACAGATCTAGAGAAAACATACCTAAAATTCATCTGGATCTAGAAGAGACCCAGAATAGCACAAGTAATCTTGGACAACAAAGGAAAGATAGCAGACAGCACAATCCCAGACTTGAAATTACACTATAAAGCTATTTTGATAAAATCAGCATGATCAATTGCAAAACCTTTGATTGTATATGTATCTGCTTCCTTTTAGTCCAAAGAGAAGTATATTCTTTCCTGTTTTTTTTTTCTTTCTTTCTTTCTTTTTTCTATGCAACATTAATAGGGAGGTGGGTTATGCCCACCCACTGCACTCTATAGAATGATTGTGAGGACAATATGCAATATGTCAACTTTCAAAGAAAAAAAGGGGGAAAAGAAAAAAAAAAGTAATGTGGATTTAGAAAGGTTAATGTTTAGTTGTTTGATCAATCTTATATACATATATGTATTAATCTAAACTGATCCAATGATGAAAATATGTAATATAACCATTGTTAAATTTAAACAATAAAAGAATTGAAAAAAAATAAAATAAAATCAGCATGATATTGTCAGAAAAAACAAACAAACAAACAGACTTATGGATCAATGGAAGAGATTAGAAGATGCACCTGCAACTATAAACAAATTCAGCCACCTTATCTTTGATGAAGGGGCCAAATATGTTCAGTGGACAAAAGATAACATTTTTAAGAAATGGTACTGGAAAAACTGGCTCTCCACATGCTGAAGAATGAAACTATACCTCCGTCTATCACCATGCACTAAATTGAAGTCAGACTAGATCAGAGATCTAAATATCAAAACAGAAACACTGCACCACTGGAGAACAAAATAAGTAGAAATCTTGAAGACCTGGGAATAGGTAGAATTCATGAATGAAAACCAATATGCACAGGAAATACTTCAAAGAATCCACAACTGGGACCTCATCTTATTGAAAACTTTTTGCACATCTAAAGAAACCACCAACAGAATGAAAAGAAAAGCTATAAATTTGGAAACAATTTTGATCAACTGTCTCTCAGACAAAGGACTTCTATCTAGAACATATAATGATTTTTTAAACATCAGCCTCTTTCTCAAATTGAAAGACCCAAACCAAAAATGGGTGTATGAAATGAATACACACCTTGCTGGTAGAGAAATACAAATGGCAAATAAATATACAAAAAAATTCAACATCATTAGTCATTTGAGAAATGCAAATTAAGATCACACTAAGATTCTATTTCATGCCAGAAAAAATGGCTATCATCAAGATATCAAATGTTGTAGGAGCTGTGTCAAAAAATAAAACTTCTTCCATTTTTGGTGGGAGTGCAGACTGGTACAACCATAATAAAAATCAGTGTGGAAAATCCCCCAAAACCTAGGTCTAAAAGTCCAATTCAACCTAGATATTTCCCTCCTGGATATTTTCCCAGAAGAACTGAAAATATCATACCACAGAATTGATGGGTAAATGGAATATTTTCATGGCAAAGAACACATGCAGAAATTCATGATTTCTATACTATCACTCAAAAAAAATTCTCAAAGATATCATAGAAAGAGATAATGAAGCTGGCAATACTGCAAGGTCCAATGGAATGAACACCTGATGTAGTGGGAACAGTTAAGTAGAATGAAAGGAATAAGCAACAAGAAAATAATGCAATGACAAGCCAATGGCTTTCAGTAAAAACTGTCAATGTAATTGGCCTCAACTCCCCAACCAAAAGATATACATTGGCAGAATAGATCAAGAAATAAAATCCAGTTGCATACTATATACAAGAAATACATTTAATCCCAGAAGAAATTCAAGGACTACAATTAAAGGAAGAAATTCAAGGACTACAATCAAAGGATGAAAGGGAATATTGTTTTTCATCCTTTGATTGTAGTCCTTGAATTTTATTGTTATTTGCTGCTAAACAATGGGAACCTGAAAATAAGCAAAACTAGAGATGCAATTTTTAGACAAAATGGACTTCATGCCAAAACTGATTGGAAGAGACTAACAAGGTCACTGGATGTTGTTTGAAGGAATAATTTAAAAGGGAGAGTAGCTGGGCGTGGTGGCTCATGCCTGTAATCCCAGCACTAGGGAGGCTGAGGCAGGAGGATTGGTGGGAGTTCGAGACCAGCCTGGGCTACAAAAGTGAGCGCAGGACCACTCTCAACTGCATAGCGAGACCCTGTCTCAAAAAGACAAAAAAAAAAAAAAAAAAAAAGGGAGAGATAACAATTGTTAACATATGTGCACTAAACCATAGTACACTCAGATTCATTGAAAGTATACTGGACATAAAAGATCACATAAGCATAAACACAATTATAGCAGTGGATTTCTATAGCCCCCTGTCACAAATTACAGATTATAAAGAGAAAAAATTAACAAAGAAATTACCAGATCTAAACAAAACCTTCAAACAAACGGACTTAACAGGCATCTACAGAGTATTCCACCTAACAAGAGTACACAGTCTTCTCAGAAGCACATGAAGAGCTGGGCGTGGTGGTGCACACCTGTAATCCCAGCACTTGGGAGGCTGAGGCAGGAGGATTGGTGTGAGTTTGAGACCAGCCTGGGCTACAAAAGTGAGCTCAAGGCCAGCCTGAACTGCATAGTGAGACCCTGTCTCAAAAAAAAAAAAAAAAAAAAACAGAAGCACATGGAACTTTATCTGAAATAAACCACATAGAATACAATAAAGCATGCTTAAATAAATACAAAAGATTTGGAATTATACCATACATTATTATCAGACCTGAGCACAATGAAACTAAAATTCAACCACAAATGAAAATATAGAATAATGCAAACATATGGAGATTAAATAATATAATCTTAAATAATCAGTGAGTCACAGAAGAAACAAAGAAATGAAGAAATAAGAAAGTTCCTAGAGGGGCCCAGCGGGATGGCTCAGTGGTGTAAAGTGCCTGCTTGGGAAGGCATGAGTGGCTTCAGGGACGCAGTTTGATCCCCGGCACCACATGCTGTGCCAGCCCTGCCCTCGGGGTGGGCTGAGCCGGCCATAAAAATGAGTGAATAAACAAACAAAGGTTCTGAAACAAACAAAAAAATAATAATAATAATTCTTTTTAAAAAAGGGGCTAGGGAGATAGCTCCGTGGCACAAGTGCCTGCTTGGCAAGTGCATGGTCGTGAGTTTGAAACCTGGTCTCACCAAAAAAAAAAAATAAATAAATAAAAATAAAAAAAAGAAAGAAAGTTCCTAGAACTAAATGATAGACCAGAACAATGCAGCATGATTTAGGGACACAATGAAATCAGTCCTGAGAGGGAAATTTACAGCTATGAATGACCACATCAGAAAAATGAGGAGCCCAAATAAATAACTTATTGGTGCATCTTAAGGTTCTAGGAAAACAAGAACAATTTAAACCCAAAGCTAGTACATGAAAGGAAATTATGAAGAGCACAGGAGATATTAATAAAATGAGAATAAAATACACAAAATGAAGAGTTGGTTCTTCAACAGAATAAACAAAATAGACAAACTCTTAGCCGATCTTACTTAAAAAAAAGAAAGACCCCAATCAGTGCAATTAGGAATGAAAAAGTTGAAATCGCAACAGACAGTGATAACATCTAGAATATTATTAGCAACTATTTCACAAAATTCTACCAAAATAAATTGGAGGTTTAACAATAAATCGATAGTTTCATAGACACATATAAATTACTAAAACTGAATCAATAAGTTATACAACCTGAAATGACAGATTGTATAACTTACTACCTGGGCTTCTATTCCTGTCAGTGACCCAGAGTTGCAACGACTGGCAGGAACTGAGTTCAAGATGAGATCCTGTTTCCCCCATTAATGGGACTCAGGAACTGGAGACCATCAGGAAAACTACCAACACAGTAGGACCCTGGACAGAGAACAAAGTGTGGACAGGCAGGACTAGTGATGTGGAAAAGCCTAAAGCAACAGTAACAATATGAGCCAGCTTTGATCCTGGTTTAGTGAACCAGCTTTGTACTGGGAGACAAAGACACATGGAATAGAAGTGGGCAAATAGGGCCACCTTATTTTCTTTTCTCTGTATTTTTTTTTTCCTTTTCCTTTTTTTAAAAAAATTTTTTATTTATTTATTTTTTCTTGTTTCAGAACCTCTGTTTGTCCATTCACTCACTTCTATGGCCGGGTCAGCCCACCCCCAGGGCAGGGCTGGCGCAGCATGTGGTGCCGGGGATTGAACCGCGGTTCCCAAAGCTGCCCAAGCTTTCCCAAGCAGGGGCTTTAGACCACTGAGCCATCCCACCAGGCCCCTCCTTTTACTTTTTTAAGTGGCTGGGGAGAACTCTAATCACAGAAAACTAATTATATACCTCAAATTCAGAGGTAAAGATCAGATGCCAAACCAGCATAAATCCACCTACAATCCTCGCTAGAGTAAACATTCTGGGGTGGACTTGGGCCTACCTCAGAACTGTAGACACTGGAAAAATCTCACTACTTTTCTTCCCTTTCTTCCTTTTTTTTTTTTTTTTTTTCCCCTGGAACTGGGGATTGAACTCAGGTCCTTGTGCTTGCCAGGGAAGTGCTTATTCTGTCTTATAGGTTTTACTTTTCTGTCTTATAGGTCTTCCGGTTAGTAGTCTACAGGGTTAGCACGTTTCATCTTTATTGTTTTTGTTTTTGTTTGTACTTTTTCACCTCTTCTTTTCTTTCTGTTCTGTTCTGTGCTATTTTTTCCATATGTTTGTTTGTTTTCTGTATATTATTTTCTTTGTGGTTGTGTTTCTTGTTTTTTTTTTCATTTTTCTCCCCTCTTTTTCTTTCTTCTCCTTCTTTTTTCTACTTCATTTCCTCTATCATTCACAATTTAAATCTCTAAAATTTCCTTTTTCATATTCCATTCATCCTCTTCTTCTCTTTCATTAACCATTGTGCTCAATTTTATGAGATTTTTATGTGGATAAATATTGTCTCTTTCCATTCTTGTTCACTACTGTACTCCTAGATTTTCCCAATCCCTCCCTCTTGTATCCTACAATTACTCAAAACATGGTTGATAATCCTGCACCTACCAAATTTCTCCTACTATATTTAACCTCATCTACCTCTTATACCCTAGTCCTCTTAAGCCTCTCCATTATAGGATAAAATCACTCTACTAAGTGAAAAATAATTGCATATATGTTCCAGGTATAAATTGGATTACACTATATAACTATAGAATTTGTATATGCCATTAAAGATATCAGGCTAATAGTGACCACAGTTTGTCAGTGGTCAGGCTGTGCTTGAGTCTATTGTTATCACTAATTGTACTATCTTTTTTTTTTTTTTTTTTTACTAATTGTACTATCTTAACCAGGATTCCAGATCTGTAATAGTCATTTTCTCTCCCTGTGTGACAACACTGAGATTACAAGGGGTCATAATCATCAACATAGTTCAATATCAAAAGAATGGGCCTTGAGTCAGATAGATAGCAGCTCCATGTTGTTATACTGGGATAGGTTCTTGGGCTAAACAGAAATGCCAAGAATCACTTATATCTACAGAAAGAAATTCCTGAGGAATAGGCATCATCTAGGAAAGTCTTAACCCCAGGGAGAAAACTATCTAACATAAAAAATTTTCAAGCATCAACATAGAAAACAAAATAAAATAAAAAATAACAAAAGGAAGAAGTAAGATACAAACTCAAACTCTAAGCCCACACAGGACAAGTCCAGAGCACAAAAAGATAGAAAGGATCAGAAGCCAACCACTGGAACTCTCTGAAATATAGCCATAGATGTGAAAAAAAAATGGAAGAGGTAATATAAAAAATAATATGTACAGTACAAAAAGAAAAAAAATGAAAGAAATTAACAGACACAGATTTTAAAAAATACAGCCAGATGTAGTGACAGATACCTGTAATCCCAGCACTCAGGAGGTTGAATCAGGATGGTTGTTAGTGTGAGGCCAATCTAGGCTACAAAGTGAACTCAAAGCCAGCATCAACTGAATATGCATAGTGACACCCTGTCTCAAAAAGACTGAAAAAGAAAGAAAGAAAGAAAAGAGGACCTTAGGAAGACTGGAAACCATGAATGTCCAAAATATACAAGGAATAGAATCAATGAAACAGATCTAAACAGAAATCCAGGATTAAAAATTTTGCCCTGAGGACCACTGGGGAGACCTAGAAGGCTAGCCCTGTCCCCCCAAACATCCAGTGGTGTTTCTCTGAGCCCCAGAGATCACCAGGAAGACCTGGCAGACCCACGAACCCACCCACACATTTGTTGGAGTTCTTGAAACTGGCTGCCAGTCTCCATGCTGAAGACTGCCAGGGAGACTGCACTTCCACAGGGACTTACAGGAGTCTTGGCGAGCCCTACCCTGTGCTGACCCACCACGGAGAGAGCTTTGCAGAACTTTCGCCCGCTCTCATCATCATCAGATCCATCTTGAAGTGCAGCTTACCATGCTTCACTCAGTGAGGTAGAAGCCACATTGAACCCCAAACAGCAGGAGTTTTGGTGAGTCTACCCTACTCCCACTCTCCAGAGAGCCTTACTCAACTTAACCTTATCCCTACCATTGCTGAAGAGTCAGGGAGAATATTAGGGGCCTCAAAACTGACAAAGGAAAGGAACAAAAGGCAATCTCAGACCTGTATCCCACCCAAAACAAGCCCAGAAGGAAGGCCACAGAAGAATTTGGATGTCACATCACTGAAATTTCTGAGACGACAGCAACTAAAGTAAAGAAGCAACTCCAGGCTATGGAGGAAATCAGATAAAAAATAATCCCTCAGGTTAAAAAAGGAAATGATAACAATCATGAAAGAATGGATATAAGGAAGACATATATTAAAAAATAGAAGGGAATAGGAAAATGATTGAAATATTGAATGAACAATACAAGAAAGAACTAGAAGGCATGAAAGCTGGCAATACCACTTGAATGAAACAGAAGATACAATTTCAGATGTGTGTACACAAAAGGAAAGATCTCTTAAAAATAATGAAAAACCAGAAAACAACAATATAAGAGTTGTAAGATGATGCAAAGAAAAATAATAAGACTAATAGGTATCAACAAAACAACTGGAGTTAACACAATGACATAAAAAAGTTTGTTTGTAGAGCAGTAGCAAAATATTCCCCAAGCATGAAAAAAGAATTTGACATACAAGTAAGTAAGGCGTATAGAACTCCAGCTATCCATGATCAAAACAAATCTTCAACCAGACACAAAATAATCAAAGTCCCAGAAATCAGCAGAACAGAATATTAAAAGCTGCTAGTGAAGGGCCAGCTAGATAGCTCAGCAGATTAAGGCACCTTCTTAGGCAGACACAGAGACCAAGGTTCAATCCCCAGCATGTTGTGCCTGCCCCACCTCGAGGGCACACTGAGATGGTGATTGAGACTGGGTGTTGTGATTCACACTTGTAATCCCAGTGTTTGAGAAGCTGAAAACAGAAGGATCACTGCAAGTCTGATCTGTGTAGTAATAACCCTGTAGATTCTGTACTAAATACATTTTTTTAAAAAAAAGCTTTTAGAAGAAACAGATCAACTCTAATGGAAAGCCCATCAGAATCAGAGCATATTTGTTAATATAGATCATCAAATCAAGAAGAGCTTCGAGGGAAATATTTGAGGTTAAAAACAAACAAACAAACGAACAACAAAAAAAATTCCAAGATACTTCCATGAAAAGAACTGAAGAAATTTATGATAACCAAATTGAACCTACAGAGAATACTGACAGATACTTTAGAAAGAGACAAAGATGACCACAACTTTAAGAACAATGAAAGAGAACCACCAAGCAGAGCAAGCAATTAAACAAAGGGAAAAAGTAGAGCTACAACACTAGGAAAACAATATTACAAAGATAGGCCAATACATATGTTATAACCATTGGTGTAAGTTGCATCAATTCACCAACCAAAAGAAGCAGACTGCCAGAGTCCATCAAGAAGCAAATCCAAAAATATTTGCATACAAGAAACACACTTAACTCAAAAAAATTAATAAACTGAACATCAAAGGATGGAAAACAATACTCTGTGTGAAAAGAATTCAGAAAAAAAAAAAAAAAAACAAGGGGCAGCTATTCTGGCTGCTGGCGATTTCTATTTCTAACCAAGAGTGATTAAAAGAGATGAAGGGGGCTGGGGAGATAGCTCCGAGGCACAAGTGCCTGCTGGGCAAGTGCGAGGTCGTGAGTTTGAACCCTGGTCCCACAAAAAAAAATAAATAAATAAATAAAAGAGATGAAGAAGGTCACTACATGCTTGTTAGGGGAAAGCTGCAAGAGGAGGAGATAATAATTATAAATACACATATATCCAATAGAAGAGTACTCAATTCCATATAAGGCAAATTTTAACAGACATGAAAATCTAATGAGCAATAACATAATTATCCTGGGGGACTTTAACACCCCCACTGGCACAAAAAGACAGACCATCTTTACCAAAAATAAGAAAAAAAATAACAGAACTAAACCAAACACATGAAGAAATAGACTCAGTAGATCCTTACAAAGTGTTCCACCCAGCAGCATCAGAATATGCATTCTTCTCAGCTACTGATGGAACATTCTCCAAAATGGATCATGTGCTAGCACATAGAGCATGCTTTATTTATGTCTTTATGTATGTATGTATGTATGTATGTATGTATGTATTTATTTATTTATTTTTGCAGGATCAGGGATTGAACTCAGATTCTTGCGCTTGCCAGGTGAGTGCATATTCTACTGAGCTATCCCTCTGACCCTAGAACATGCTTTAGTAAGTGCAAAGGAATTGAAATCATACCATGAACACTAGCAGTCCATAGTGTAATGAAACCAAAAATTATTGGCAAAAGAAACAGCAAAAACGGTAAGCACATGGAAACTAAATAATACTCTCCTGAACAATCAATGGGTCATGGATGAAGTTAAAGAAGAAATTGAGCAATATTTACAATCAAATGAAAATGCAGACACAACTTGCCAGAAACTATAGGCTACAAAGAAGGCTATTTTGAGAGTGAAATTTATAGTGATAAATTCTCACATCAGGAAAATGGACAATCTAAAAAAAAAATTTTTAGGTTGCACCTCAAAATTCTAGAAAAAGAAGGCCAAGTCAAGCTCAAAGCCCAAACAACATAGGAAACTGTAAAGACCAGAATAGACATAAATGCAATGGAGATGAAGAAAATAATATAAAGAATTAATGAGTCAGAGTCAGTTCCTTGAAAGAATAAAATTGGAAAACCCCTTGCCAACCTCATCAAAAAAGGAAAGAAAAAACCTCAACTCCATGCAATATGCAATGAAAAGGATAAGATAGCCACAGATTCGGTGGAAATTCAGAATACATAAATGTAATGTATCATATTAACAGAGCCAAGGACAAAAATCACATGATCATCTCAACAGATGCAGAAAAAGCTTTTGACAAAGTCCAACACTTATTCATAATAAAAACACTATAGAAAATTGGAAAAATTGTCTTTACCTTGACATGATAAAAGACATCTACAACAAACCAATGGCCAACATCACACTAAATGGACAAAAATTGAAAGCCTTCACTTCAAAATCAGGAAAAAGACAAGGATGCCCACTGTCACCACTCATACTCAATATAGTTCTGGAAACAGTAGCCAGAGCAATTAGACAAGAGAAAGAAATAAAAGGAATAAGCATTGGAAAGGAAGAAGTAAATTTATCATTATTTGCTGATGACATCATACCATACATGGAACACCCCAAAAATTCCACTAAGCGACTTGTGGACTTAATAACCAAGTTCAGAAACATAGCAGGATACAAACTCAACACTCAAAAATCAATAGAATTTCTACACACAAACAATGAACACTCAGAGAAATCGTGGAAACCATGTTTGTCATAATAATACCCCACAAAATGAAGTACTTAGGAATAAATTCCACAAAGGCAGTAAAAGTACTCTGAAAAAAAGAGATCAAAGAGGATTTAAAAAAATGGAAAGATATTTCTCACTCCTGGGTAGGAAAAATCAACGTAGTGAAAATAGCCATTCTCCTATAATTGTTATACAGATTCAATGCAATACCAATTAAAACATCATTAGTATACCTTACAGAACTAGAAAAAAAAATTTTTTTTAAATTCATCTGGAACCAGAAGAGACCTAGAATAGCAAAAGGAATTCTTGATAACAAAGGAAAGGCAGGAGGCATCACAATTACTGAATTGAAATTATACTTCAAAGCTACTGTGATAAAGTCAGCATGATACTGGCCAAATAAAAGATCTGAGGATCAGATAAAATTATACTCAGCCACCTTATCTTTGATAAAACTTACACCTTATCTTTGATAAACAGTCCAGGCACGTTCACTGGAAGAGAGACAGCCTCTCCCTTCCTCTTTCTTCTAAATGGTGCTGGAAAAACTGGCTTTCCACGTGCTGAATGCTTAAAATAGACCCATGTCTTGCACAAAACTACAGTCAAAATGGATTAAATATTTAAATATTAAAACTGAAACACTAAGGGCTAGCCAGATAGCTCGTCAGACTCACCTTCTTAGGCAGATATGGGGATCAGGGTACGATCCCTGGTGTGCCGTGCCAGCCCCACCCCTGGGGCATGCTACAAGAGCAATTGAGACTGGGCCTGGTGGTATATTCCTGCAATCCCAGAACATGGGGGGCTGAGAAGAGGAGGATCCCCACAAGTCCAATCTATGTAGTAAGGCTCTGTAGACCCTGTGCCTGTATTAAACACACACACACACACACACACACACACACACACACACACATCTGAAACACTAAATTTTCTGGAAGACAGATTAGGTAGAAACTTTAAGGACAATGGGGTAGGTAAACAGTTCATAAACAAAAATCAAACTGCACAGAAAATGCTTCAAAGAATAAATAATTAGGATCTCATTCTTTAGTAAACTTCTGCTTGTCAAAAAAATCACCAAAAGAGTGAAAATAAAACCCATAAAATGGGAAACAATTATAACGGAGTGTCCATCAGACAATGGACTCCCATCTAGAACATATAAAGAATTTTAAAAATCAGTTGGCCAAAATTCAAAGACCCAATCCAAAAATGGGCCTTTCAGATGAATATATACCTCACAAATGAAGGGATACAAATACCAAATAAATATATGAAAAAATGTTCAACAGCACTGATCATTCAAGAGATGCAAATTAAAATGACACTGAGATATCATCTTATGCCAGAAAGAATGGCTATCATCAAGAAGACAACCAATAATAAGTGCTGGAGCGGCTGTGGAGAAAAAGGAACACCTCTCCACTGTTGGTGGGAATGTAGGCCAGTACAACCGTTATGGAAAGCAGTATGGAGACTCCCAAAAAGCTAGGACTGGAGGTCCCATTCAAGCCAGCTATTCTCCTCCTAGATATTTTTTCCAAAATATCTGAACTGAAATCATCATACTGCAGTGATATATGTGCATCCCTGTTTATAGCAGTGCACTTTGTCATAGCTAAATCTTGGAAACAACCCAAATGCTCATCAACTGAGGAATGGATTAAAAAAAAGATATGGTATTTTTACACAATAGAGTATTATTCAGCTATAAAAAAAAGATAAATTTGAGGCTTTGGTAGATAAATGGATGCAACTAGAGACTATATTGGTAAATGAAATAAATCAGATCCACATATGTAAATATCATATTATCTTGCTAGTGTGACAACTTGGAAGAATAAATAAAATTTGCAAGGTACAACAGATACTGTGAAAGGGAAAGATTAGTTCAATGGGAAGGAAAAACTGGGATGAGGAAAAGAACAAAAGAAAGAAGGGGAAAATATATATTTAGGCATATATATATATATATATATATATATATATATATATATATATATAT
>PVJA010038837.1:0-19520 GCA_004027025.1 Myocastor coypus
TTTTATTCGTTTCAGAACCTTTGTTTATTGACTCATTTTTATGGCCGGCTCAACCCGCCTCGAGGGCAGGGCTGGCACAGCATGTGGTGCCGGGGATCGAACCGCGGTGCCTAAAGCTGCCCAAGCTTCCCCAAGCAGGCGCTTTAGACCACTGAGCCATCCCGCCGGGCCCCTTGACGCTGGCCCGGCACCTCGCCGTCGGCCGGCACGCAGCCCCGCAGCAGCGCCTCCCGTCGCCCCGCGTCCTTTGATGGCTGTTCACTGCTTTTTTTGGTACTTGTGTGTGCGCGAATGTGCTTACAAGGAAGAGCCCAAGAAGTGGCCGTCGCAAGTCACTACCTCAGAAATTACTAAAAGTTTCAAACAAACTTTTAGCAGTTCACTTTTCCCGAACGAAATCCTCGCCTAGCGGGAAAACAGCCTTAGGGAGGAGCCTACCTTCCCACTCCAGCGGCTTCTCCAAACTAGCGGTGCTGGTCACTGTGGTGCAGTCAGCATCAGTGTGGCCGGGTGGACCAACAATGACTGAACCTTGGTCCCCAGGAATGTCGGTGCTGCTGACGAATGCGGTTTCAGCACCATGGTCAAGGGATACTTGGTGAGGCTGGCAGCTCGTTTCTTCTGTTATAGAGACTAATGTGCCATCTTTTCCTGAGGAGCTGCTGACCTCTCCCTCAGTGCTCTCCATCGTCCACTAGGCTCTGGGATGATGTGTTAAAATGGCTTCCTTCCAGTTAGTCACATGACCCGAGATTTTCCAGAACTTTCTTTAAGCTATACAAAAGGTATCTTCTTTGAAGGGAACTCAAATGTTGTGGCGCACTTTCCTAAACTGGGATGATGAAGCAGAATGATCGCCGCAACTTCAAAGACAGCCTGAACTACGTAGCAAGACCCTCTCTCCAACAAATAAATAAATACAGGCCGGGAAATTAGCTCAGAAATTTAAGCACCTGTGTAGTAAGCACAAGGATCCAGCACCACGTGATGCGCGGACCACCGCAACCAGGCATAGTGGCACACAGCAATAATCCCAGCGCTGGGAAGCTCTGGGAAGACTGAGATAGGAGGATCACTACGAGTTCAAGCTACACAGTGAGGCATTGTAATACATAAATAAAATTTAAAAATATATAACTTCTAAATAGTGATATGTTAGAGATTTTATATTATGTGTTAAAGATCTTACCCATGAAGTTAGTATTGCCTAACACTAAACTTAAATGTAAGGAGTTTGTTGAGAAGCTAATTACTACATAATCTTTTCTTTTAGATATGCGATTTCTTTTAGATATGTGATTTTTTTTTCATTCATTCAAACTAGACTTACCAAAACTTTAAAGCAAGAAAAAAAAATTTGGATCATTTTTCTTTTTTCTTCTTTTTCTTTCTTTCCTCCTTTCTTCTTTTTTTTCTTTTATGCTTTCTTTTTTTTCTTTTATGCTTTCTTTTTTCTGTCTTTTGCATCAGTAGGGATTGAAGCCAGGGCCACTACCATGTTGTTTTATTTTACTTTGTTTTGTTTTGCTTTATTTGATTTGATTTGATTTGATTTGTACAGAGTCTCATTAACTTGCTAAGTCACCAGGGCTAAATTATGATCCTCCTGCCTGAGCGCCTCAGACTGCAGGGATTTTAGGTTTGCAGCACCACATCTGGCTTGTCTCCTTTTTAATCCATCCACTGTCATTTATTTTGATACTATGGCACAGAGCTACATTGAGGTTTGTAACAAAAAGTAGGCCAAAATACTAACTGTACATTTAAAGTACAATTTTTTTTACAATAGAATATTATTGAACACTATTCTTTGGAAAGTCATTTAATAGTAACTCAAACTGGCAAGTTGTCACATATCTGTAATGCTAGCACTTGAGAGGCTGAGGCAGGAAGATTAATGTGAGTTCAAGGCCATCTTGGTCTACACAGGGAGTTCAAGGCCAGCTTAAACTACTAATAAGATTCTGCCTCAAAAATTAGTAACTTGCTGGGGGGATACCTCAGTGGACTAAGCAGTTGCCTGACAAGCACAGGACCCTGAGTTCAATACCTGGTACTAGGCGTGCATGCAAGCAAAAAAAAAAAAAAAACCTCAAAGGAAAGTTCTGTTTTTGATAACTGAAATAGCTAATTGTTTTGACTCATATGGACAATGTGAGCGATGTGACTTTATGGTGGTTCCTGTGAGTCTGAAAAGCAAAGTTGCAGCCCACCTCTAAAACCTGTGAACTTTACTGGCATGCACTAATCTTTTTCTGTTGTCTGAAATAGTTACAATCCTTCTCAATTTCCGAATTAATTTTATTTTGTGCAAAAAATTACACTGAATGCTGTTGAAAACTGTCTTTTAAATAAACAAATATAAGTAGTAGATAAATCAAAGCGCTCTGATGTAAAAACTTCAGGAAGCAACTGTTGAAATGGAGGAGGGAAGCACAGCACTGATCCCTTACAGTCAATTGTGCAGGCAATGTTGAGTTTGATGTACTAGACTTCATTTGAAACATTTAATACGTGCTTAAAATGTGATATTTTGAGAAAATGAGACCAAAATTGACCTTAATAAATTTAGTCTTTTTAGATACACACACACACACACACACCCACCCACACACAATTTCTGATTATAACTATGTTGTCTAGCCTCTTAAAGAAAAGAGGAATGAAAAGTGAAAGAAAGTAAAGAGCAAGGATTATGGTTTCTCATAAAGTAATATAGTCTCTATACCTAAAATGTTATCCAGTGGTCAGATACACCCAGAATGCTGGGTTTTTTGGTGTTTTGTCATGCTGCTGTTTATCTTCTTCTGATAAGTTCTGCATCAAGTAACTCAAGTAACTTCAGTTATATACCAGGAAATCTTCTATGGCATTTTTGTGTGCTGGAGTCTTTATTAGTGCTTTGTGTGGTTATTCCTTTTAACACTCATAATTATCCTGTGACTTTAGTATGACTATAATCCCATTTCTTGACTTTCAGACTAGTTAACTGAAACCTAAAAAAAAAATAACTCATTCAATATTATCCACCTCATAATGACAGAGTCAACATTTCTTTAAAGCCCAGTGCTATTTGATTCTAAATACCGCCTATCTCTACATGCTCAGATCTTTCATGCACAATTACATATCCAGTTACTCTTACTTCTCTCCTAACCTAAGCCCCTGACAACTTCTTTCTGTCTCTCTGAATTTGCCTAGCCTAGGTATCTCATATAGGTGATACCATGCAGTATTCGTCCTTTTGTGTCTGGCTTGACTCACCATAATGTTCTCAAAGTTCATCCATGTTGTAGCAGGAATTAGAATTTCATTCCTTTCAAAGGCTAAATAAAATTCCATTGCATAGATACATTATATTTCATTTATTCATCCAACTGTCAATGGATATTCGTTGTCTACATCACAATACTGAGAAGGGTGCTAAGAATATTGGTGTAATAGCTAGCTAGATAGCTCAGTGGACTGAAATGTCTGCTTAGGCAGGATGCAAAAGCTGGGATTCAATCCCCAGTGTGCTGTGCCAGCCCTGTCCCCAGGGGCATGCTGAGACAGTGATTGAGAGGGGGCAGAGTGGCACACACCTGTAATCTCAGCTCTTGGGAGGCTGAAAACAGAAGGATCACTATGAGTCCAACCTGTATAATCAGACTCTGTAGACCTTGTACTAAATACAACAACAAAAACAACAAAATATTGGTGTAAAAATACCTGTTTGACTTCCTGCTTGCAATTCTTTGGAGTGTATACCTAGAAGTGGACTTGATGGATCTTATGTTAGTTCCATGTCTACCTTTCCAAGGAACCAGCAAACTGTTTTCAGTAGTGACTATGCCATTTCCTTTCCCACCAACACAGAAAAGGTCTAATTTCTTCACATCTCCAACAATACTTGTTACTTGTTATTTTGCCTATTTTGTAAAATAATAGATACCCTAATGGATACGTAGAGGTTTCTTTTGTTTTGTTTTCCGTTTTGGTTTAGGGATTTTTATTGCTGTTTTCTTTTGCTTTGATTTGTATTTGAGACAGGGCCACTTTATGCTTTTCAGGCAGGCATAGAACTCACTGTATAGCTCCTTAGTCTTGAGCAAGCAGCCCACACTTGGATCGCAAGCATGCACTACCACACCTGGCCTGTAGAGGTTTCATAGTGTGGTTTTGACTCATATGTCCCTAGTATTCAGTGCTGTTAAGCATCTTTTCATGCACTGACTGGCTATTTGTCTGCAGTAGTGCCTTTATACCAGAAATAATACTTTAAAAGGTTTCAATAACCTCCCAACAACAAGCCAAAGATATTAAATGGAAAACTCCAGAGATAAGCAAATCATACATTTAAATTGTGTGCGATTCTAAATAGCATGCTGAAATCTCATATGGTCCAGATCTGCTCAGCCTGGGATTTATTTTTTTTTTATTGTAAGTGAAAGGTCCTTATTGTAATTATTATTATGAGATACCTATTCAGCCTGGGATTTAAATCATCTCTTCATACAGTATATTCCAGCTATATAACCTGCCCACCTACTGGTCATTTAGTACCTGCCTTAATTTATCAGATAAGCTCTGATGGCAGTGCCATGATGAAGTAATGTTTATTTTTCCACGTTTGGCTGTTCAAATAATCTTTATACTTGTGTATAAATAAGTAAATAATAAATAAATTGGTTTTTATATTTTTTTTCTTGTTTCAGAACTTTTGTTTGTTTGTTTGTTTATTTTATTTTTATGGCCGGCTCAGCCTGCCCTGAGGGCAGGGCTGGCGCAGCATGTGGTGCCAGGGATTGAACTGTGGTCCCTGCAGCCACCTAAGCTTTCCTATGCAGGCACTTTAGACCACTGAGCCATCCTGCCGGACCCCTAAATAATAAATAAATTGTTACTTTACTTAATGACAGTGACAAAAGCATGAGTGGTCCTACTGAAAATTTTATTATTAGTTAATTTTATTAAGCTCCTCCCCTGCCAAATGATAAGTTAAAGTTTATGATTGGTATATATAGGAAAAGCATTATAGAGTTTGATACTGTCTGTGGTTTTAGGAATTCTTTGTTGATCTAGGACTATACACCACCTGGATAATGGAAGACTACTGCTTCTTCTTTGAACAAATGTCTGTTCAAGTCCTTTGCACATTTATTTATTAGGTTGCTTCGTTTTTAGTTTTTGTTGAGTTGTAGGAGATTAACACATATTCTGATGTTAAGCCTTTATTAACAGTATGCTTTGCAAATATTTTGTCTTTTTCTGCACACTGTATTTTCACTCTTTTGATGGTGTACTTTGCTTTGTTTTTGATGAACTCCAATTTATCTACTATTGCTTTTGTTTCCTGTGGCTTTGGTATAGTATCCAAGAAACCATTACTAAATCCAATATCTCAAAGGTTTCTCTATATTTTTATTCAAGTATTATGTAGTTTCGGGTCTTATAGCTATGTCTTTAACTAATCTGAGCTAATTTTTGTTTATATAGTTGTGTAAAGTAAATGCCCAGCTTCATTCTTTTGTGTGTGGATATTTTATCTAGGTTACTCGGCACTATTTCTTTTTATTTTTTGTCTTTTTGAGACAGGGTCTCACTATGCAGTTCAAGCTGGCCTTCAGCTCACTTTTGTAGCCCAGGCTGGTTTCAAACTTACGCTGATTGTCCTGCCTCAGCCTCCCAAGTGCTGAGATTACAGACGTGAGCCACGACGCCTGGCTACTCAGCACTATTTTTGTTGTTATTATTTGTTGTTGTTTTGGGCGATTCCACCTCACTACCTCAGTACCTTGCATGTGCAAGGCAGGTCCTGTGCTGCTGAACTATATCCTGTCATGGTGCATGCCCATAATCTCAGCATTGTAGAAGCTAGGTCAGGAGGGTTGCCATGAGTTAGAGGCCAGTCTGAATTACATAGCAAGATCCTGTCTCAAAAAACAAACAAATAAACAGAGTTTGTCCTTTAACCATTTAATGGTCGTGACACCCTTGTGGAAAATCAATTGACTGTATGAGCAAGGTTGTATTCCTGGACTTTATATTATGTTCTATTGATTTATGTGTCTTTGCACATTATTTCTATTACCACAGCCTTGTAGTAAGTTTTGGGATCTCACTTTCCTTTTATTTTTAATTGACAAATAACTACATATTTATGGGATGCAATAAGAGGTTTTGATAAATGTATACAACGTGGAATGGCTGTCAGGGTAATAAACGTTCACTATCTCACATTCTTATTTTCTTGTGGTGAAAACATTTAAAATTTACTCTTGGTAATTTTGAAGTAAAGAAGGCATAATTATTCATTATAAGTACCTCTCTAGGCAATAGGTCAGTAAAGTTGGTCCTCCTGTCCAGCGCAAACTCTACCTTTGACTAACATCCCTCATCTTCCCAATCATCCCTTCCCCCAGCTTCTGGAAGCCATTATTATATCTTCTAATTCTATTAATTCAACTTTTTAAGATTTTCCAGGTGAGCTCATATGGCATTTGCCTTTCTGGCTGGCTTATTTCCCTTAGAATGTATTACGGGTTTCTTTATATATTGTCCTAAGCAAAAGACAAGATTTCCTTCTGCATAGAAGCTAATTCTTTACTGGGCATAAATACATTTTCTTTATCCTTTCATCCATGGATAGAAACTTAGATAATTCTGTATCTTTGCTATAGTAAATATGCTATAATGAACATGGAACTGTACATATTTCTAAAGCATATTGATTTCAATTATGTTAGCTACATTTCCAGAAATAAGATTAACAGAGCATATGGTAATTGTTTCGTTGTTTTCTGAGGGTCCTTCTGTTTTCTGAGTCCTTCCATAATGGCTGTATGAACTTATATTCCCATCAACAGTGCATAAGGGTTCTCTGTACCCCAACCAACATTTGCTACATTCTTTTCTATAACATGCCCTCTAAAAAGAGTCAGGTGATAGTTTACTATAGTTTTAATTTGAATTTCCTTGATTTGAGATGGTGCACAACATTTATGTATCTGTTGGATATATGAATGTCTTCTTCTGAGATATATACATCAGGTCCTTTGCCCATTTTTTGTGATACTTGTTTTGTTGCTTTGTTTTGTTGAGGCCAGATCTTGCTATGTATGTTCAAGCTAATCTCAAATCTGGGAACCTTCTCTCACAGTCTCTCAACTGCTGGAATTATGAATATATACCACCATGCCTGGCTGACATTTACTTTCTTGCTATTGAGTTGTATGAGCATGTATTAAATTTTGACATCAAGAAAGCAACGCCTCCAATTTCATTCTTTTTAAACATAGCTTTGACTGTATAAGGCCCCTTGAGATTTCACATATATTTTAATGTTTTAGGTTTCTGTAGAAAATGATATTGAGTGGTTAATAAGGATTTCAGTGAATACGTAGCTCTTTTGGGGCAATTTTTTACTTAATAATGTTAAGTCTTTCAATCCATGAACACAAGGTATATTTCCATTATTTATGTCTTTATTGTACTCATATTTTGTAGGTATTTGCTTTTATTAAATTTATTCATATTTTATTGTTCTTGATGTTAGTGTAAATTGGTTTTCTTAATTTTCTTTTGTTATTGTTTATTAGTGGTATAGAAAAATGCCACTGATTTTGTAGACTGTGTTTTTTATTCTATAACATTTCTGAATTCATTTTTTAAATTCAAACTGTGTATGTGTTTGTGTGTGTTCCTTAAGGTTTTGTTCATATAAAATCGTGTCATCTGCATAGGGATAATTTTACTTAAGTCTTTCCAATCTGGATATTTTTTATTTCATCTACTTTCCTAACTGCTATGGCCAGAACTTCCACTGTATTTATAACAGGAGTAGTAAAAGTGGACATGCTTATGCTGTTACTGATCTTTATCACTGAGTATGACATGTGCCATGGGTTTTTCACATATGATCATTAACTTGTTGGTTTTGTTCTATCTATATTATGTTGAAATGTTTAAAAAATCATGGCAGTGTGCTTGGGTGTGAGGGCATATGATTGTAATCCCAGCACTTGGAAGGCTGAAGTAGGAGAATCACTGCAAGTTTAATGCCAGCCTGGTCCACATACTGAGTTCAATGCCAACCTGAACTGCATAGTAAGACCCTGTCTCAAACCCCCCCCCCAAAAAAAATACTATTTGGGTACAAAAGTTTACTAAGTGAGATATGCTTATTATTTTTTATTTGGTACAGGGTCTAGCAACACAGCTCAGACTCATAGTGATCCTCCTTGTCTCAGCCTCCCCAGAGCTGGGATAACAGGCATGCACCACCATATCCAGTTTCAGTTTTGGTAGCCTGCTCTGCATGGGACCAGCAGAGCTTGTGATACCAAGGATCAAACCCAAGTCCTTGTACTTGCCAGGCAGTCGCTTAGACTGCTAAGCTATCTCCCCAACACTATGTCTATTAATTTTAAACTGTGCTGTAAAACAATCCTGTGTCGGGGCCGACAGGATGGCTCAGTGGTCTAAAGCACCTGCAGGTGGCTGCAGGGACCACGGTTCGATCCCCAACACCACATGCTGCTCCAGCCCTGCCCTCAGGGCAGGCTGAGCCGGCCATAAAAATAAATAAAAGTTCTAAAACAAGAAAAAAAAAAAAACAATCCTGTGTCACCATCTTCAAATTAATATGGTCTTTGTTTCTTGTCCTTGGGTTTCCTGGTGGCCATAGTGAAAACCAGTCTCCTCAGGTGCCACGTCATGAAAAAAATGCTAAGCCCTTATTGCACAAGGACACCGACAACTCCCAAAGTGGCAAAAGAATAGTGGTGAACAAAGAGTTGTTGCAATTTTTTAATCTCCAAGGTTCATTTTGAGTAGGTTGCATAGTTGTAGACATTTGTCCATTTCACTTAGATTGTACAATGCCCTCACATACAATTACTAACAGCAGCTTTTTCTTGAGTATAACTGACAAAGAAAAAAAAATATATATATATATATATATTATATATTGAGGATATAGCTCAGCAGCACAACGCATGCCTAGCAAGTGCAAGGCGCTGAGCTTGATTCCCCATACCCTCCCTGCCCCAAAACAAACAAACAAAAAACATAGGAAAGTATTTAAAAGACTGAGGATATACCTCAGCATAATGGCACCTGCTTTTTAAGCATGAGGTCCTGAGTTCCATTCCCATCCTCCCAAAATAAAATAACATATGTATGTTGTGAAATGATTACTATCATCAATCTAGTTAGCATATCTACCAACTTATAATGTAGAGCAGTGCTTCATTGTGTTTACTTAGCAACATTTTATGACAGCACCAGTCAAAAAAAGACATTTAAGTGGAAAAAAAATGTGCACACCGGCTCATTCCCAGACATAGATTAAAGCAGTCCTGAGTGAAGCAGTTAAGTGAACATCATTCTAGATAATTTCTTGATATACAATAGTGCATTTTCAGTGATCCTGATTGTTTGTTTTGTTTTTGTTTTTGTTTTCAGCCTCCCAAGGATTGGGATTACAGGCACATGTCCATGCTTAGTCTCAGTCTCTGTCTCAGCCCTAGGGCGCCCCCTCATGGCTCATTCGTGGAATTTATTTATTTATTTATTTATTTATTTATTTATTTATGTTATGGTCAGCTCAGCCTGCCCTAGGAGTGGGACTGGAACAGTATGTGGTGCAGGGGAGCGAACTGTGGTCCCTGTGGTTGCGCAAGAGTGCCTGAGCAGGCGCTTTAGACAGCTGAGCCATCTTGCTGGCCCCAATAGTGCATTTTTAAAAATAAAAAAATGACAATTTCATACACATCATTTTGTAATCAGTTTAATGAAGTATCATGGATACCTTTTCACCTCAACAAATTCATATCATTATCTTTTAATGACACAATTGACAAATCCTTTTTTCCATTCCTCATCACTTTTCTTTGCACCCCCATTCCAATCCTCTTGTATAATATTAGTCCCCTTCTATGTTTTTTAAAAATCTTTTTGAGACAGGGTCTCACTATCCAGTTCAGGCTTTCCTTGAGTTCATTTTTGTAGCCCAGGTTGATCTTCAACTTTCAATGATCTTCTTACATCAGCCTCCCCAGTGCTGCAATTAAGGGGTGTGCACCATCACACCCAGCTTTTCCCCTTCTACTTTTATATCATTGCTATGATGGATAAATTGTGTCAACTTGAGAAATTTGGAAGTTCAACTAACAACTCAGCAGAGGGCCAAGGACCTCACTTTGAAAAATCCTCACCCTGTGCAAGAGGAGGGCATGGAGACAGTTTGAGTTCTATTCCTGCAGAAGTGGGGGTAGCCTGCTTATAATGGAGAATAGGCTTGCCCTCACCCCTACTTATGCTCTTGTGGCTTTTGTCATCTTCTGCAATCTTAAACTTTTGTCCCTGTGGCGTGTCACTATGCCTTGCAGCCAACTTATTGCAAACTCAAATGTCCACAAACTGTGAGATAAATACATCTTTCCTTTCTTTATTTTGGGTGTTGGGTATTTTTTCTGAGCAATGAGAGAAAAGTAACCAAGATAGAATTTGATACCAGAGAAGTGGGGTCCTTGCTGTTACTATGTCTCACTATGTGGTTCAAGAGCCTTTGGGAATGGCTTGTGAGAAGTTTGGAAAGTTCAGAGATGTCACCTACAAGAATAGAACTGGAACACCTTTAACTATTCTGTATGAGAGATTCTGTTCAGAGCTCAGAAGACTAGAAGTCCTACAGAAATCCTGCTGGTAAAGACCAGGCATAGATGGTTTCTGCTGGGAAGGACTGCATTGGCTCTTGGACTCCAGATGATATATGTTATGGCTTGGCAGAAAGTTTGTCTGCATTTTGCTCATATCCAGACACTTTGCCTGAGACTGAGATTAAGGACAGCATACTAACTAACCTGGAAGAAGATACTCCAAAGCATTTAAATGTTGAGGTGATGGCATGGCTATTGTTTGGGGCTTTGGGCCAGATCTATGTTGAGAATCAAGAGCGAAAGAGCCAAGTAGAATAATTTAAAATGGGTGAGTTTGGCTGGAAAGGACGCTCCAGTAAATTTGTAGACTACAAAGGTAGAGTGGTGGCGATCTTGATTGCTAAGAAGAAACAGGAGAATACAAAGGATGGTGAGGGCATCACAAGAAGCAGCAGGGCTCCACCATTTTCAGCCTCAGAACTGCAACTGTGAAAGACTTCTTTGAGAAGCTGCAGAAAACCATGTTCCAAAATGTTGGCAGCATAGAAAATTTGTTCCTCAGAAAGGGATTCAGAGTGCCCAGTGATTCAGGCTCTGGACCTCTACAGCCAAGAGAGAAGCACGGTTACTGCTGCTGCTGATAGATCTTACTGTCATCCATGTGGCAATGATTTTAGACACACAGAGAATGCAGGAACTGTGGGGTTAGGAAGGCTTCCACTCCAAGTTCAAAAGTCCTGGGAGGTTGGGCAGTGTACTCCTGAGAGGGCAGGGTGTGAAGCTGTGAGGGTGATGCTGAAGATGCAGCAGAGACCTCAGAAGTTTGGAAAAGCTGAGAACATGGATGATCTAGGGAGAACTGCATGAAGGGAGCAAAGTGGGCCTAGGAGAGAAGCCACGGGATCTGTAATCCCCAGAAGTGCTGTGGCAGTGGAGCCACCCAAGCCTATTGGAGCTCACTGCTTGCCACAGATTACCTCAGATGTTTGCCATGCTGGATTTTCGACTTGCTTTGGTCCTATTACTTTGTTTCCCTGTTTTTAACTTTTGGAATTAGAATGTTTATCTTTTGTCTTTGAATGTTGGAAGTGTTAAATTTTTCATTTGTACAGGAGCTCACAGCTAAGAGTTTGCCTTAGATCTTGGAGTAAAATTGGAACTTGGACTTTTCAATAATGCTGAAACTGCTGGGACATCAGCAACTTTTAGAGATGAGCTAAATGTCTTTTATATAAAGGGATGTGCATGAATCTTTAGGAGAGCATGGCCAGAATGGTATGGTTTTAATGAAATATGTTGATAAATACTGATTATTAATAATTGTTAAACCTGTGTTACAATTTTCAAGTTGTAAAATGATATTAAGCATTTCTCTGTATCTGGAAACCAGTTTAAAGAAATGTGCCTGGGTGCCACGTCAACAAGGGGTGAATTACTATGGCTGATGAATTATGTCAAGTTGAGAAGTTCAACTAAAGGACTCAGCAGTGGACCAGGGCCCTCTTTGTAAATACTATCCTATGCAAGAGGACAGCACTGAGATGGTGTGAGTGCCACACACACACACACACACACACACACACACACACAGAGTTGGCAATAGCCTGCCTTCAATATAAGGGAGGGAAAAAGGCCTGCTCTCCTTCACTCTTTTGTTCTGGCTGCTTTTGTTGTCTTCTGCTACCTTGAACTGTCGCCCTGTGCCATGCCATCCTGATTTGGAGCCAGCTGATTATGAGACTGAAATCTCCACAAGCTGTGGCTGAATAAGTCCTTCCTTCCTTAATCTTAGGTGTTGCGTATTTTGTCTCAGGAACAAGAGAAAAGTAAGACAGTCATCAGTTTATAGACTTTACTTATTAGGGAACATGTAATACTTGTCTTTCTCTTACAAATTTCACTTAGCATGATGATCTCTGGGTTCTATACATTTTCTTGAAATGATGTAGTTTTCTTCTTATGGCTGTAATGCGCATATATACCACATTTTCTTTATCCAGTCATCTTTTGATGGGCATGTCAACTGGTTGGTATGTTTCTTGGCTAATGCAAATGTGTCACAAAAATATGGCTATGCATTCTTACATATGCTTAGTTTCTTGGGGAATATACTACAGTGGTATATAGTTGGGCTATATGTTAGTTCTATTTTCAGGTTCCTATTTATTTTTATTATTTCAGCATAGCTCCATCATGGCTGTACTAATTTATATTCCCAACAGTAGTGTACAAGGATTCCTTACCCTTGATTGGCTATTTGATTTTTTGGTGATAAGTTTTTCTGAGTTCGTTATATATTCTAGATTTTAGTCCTATCAGAGATAGCTAGCAAAGATTACATCCACTTTGTAGGCTATGTCTATATTCTGTTGTTTCCCTTACTGTGCAGAGACTTAAAATTGATGTTGTCCCATTTGTTCATTCTCACTATTATTTTATTATTGGTCTTTTAAATAATTATTTATGTATTTATTTATTTATTTGATACAGGGTCTTGCTACACAGAATAGACTCATAGTGACCCTCCTGTCTCAACCTCCTCAGCACTGGGATTACAGGCATGAACCACCACATCTGGTTTCAGTGGACAGCACAGCATGTGGTAATGGGGATCAAACTTAGGGTCTTGTGCTTGCCAGGCAGGCACATAGACTGCTGAACTATCTCCCTAGCCCATGCTATTAGTCTTTTTAAAAAGAATTGGGGCTGGAGAGATAGCTCCGAGGCACAAGTGCCTGCTGGGCAAGTGCAAGGTCGTGAGTTCGAACCCTGGTCCCACAAAAAAAAAAAAAAAAATTATTTATTTATTTATTTATTTTTGTTTGTTTCAGAACTTTTGTTTGTTTATTTATTTATTTTTTATGGCCGGCTCAGCCTGCCCTGAGGGCAGGGCTGGCGCTGCATGTGGTGCCGGGGATTGAACCGCGGTCCCTGAAGCCACCTAAGCTTTCCTAAGCAGGCGCTTTAGACCACTGAGCCATCCTGCCGGGCCACTGAGGCTAGTTTTTAAAAATACATCTTTTCAGATCCTTTGGCAATAATCAGATGGTTGTAATTGTGTAGGTTTGTTTGTATCTTCTCTTCTGTTCCACTGGCCTATGTGTCTACCTCTGTGTCAGTTTTTACTATGTCTTCACAGTATAATTTGAAATTGTGTATTATGATAATTCTAACATTGCTAGTTTTGCTTGGAATTGCTTTGTCTATTCTGGGCCCGCTGTTCTAATGTTGTTTTTTGTAGTTCTGTGAAAAATGTCATTGGAATTTTTACAAAGGCTGTAGTGAATCTATAGATCACTTTTGGTAATATGGCCATTTAAACAATATTAATTCTGTTGATCAAGGAATATGGGAGGTCTTGTCATCTTCTAGTGTCTTCTTTGATTTCTTTCTTCAATGTTCTGTAATTTTATTGTAGAGCTCTCTCACCTTCTGCATGGGAGAAATGAGATGTTGGTTAAAAGGAGTACTATGGTTTGTTCTTCAAAGTTCATGTGATTCAGGTATGGGCATCAGTGTAATGTACTAAGATGTAGAGGCACAGTGAAGGTAATTAAATCACTGGAGACATTGGACAGGTGGAATGAGTTCTCACAAGAACAAGTTATTATAAAAAGAGAGTAAGAGTGACCTTTACATATTCTCCAGCCTCTTATCTTACTATGTAACCTCTCCTGGAGTCAGTTGTTTCTCTGCCATTGTGTAACAAGCCAGGGAGCCAATGCCATGTTGTTGGAATCTCCAGGTACCAAAATTGTGAGCCAAATAAACCCCTTCTTACATAAAGTATTCAGTGTTATGACTGAGATCTTAAAAATCCTTCTCAAACATCTCATGCTTTCAGAGATGGGGCTTTTAGAAGGTGACTGGGCTATGCAACCTCTAATTTCATCAGTGAATTAATCTATTGATAAGATCATAATTTGGTGGCTTTATTAGAGGTAAGGTAAACTGAGAAGGTGGGACTTAGTAGAAGGGAGGGAGTCATAGGGGTCTGACCTTGAGGACTTGCCCCCAGCCCTTCTCTCTGGCTCTCTGCATTTCTCTCTGCAGCCTGACTGCTATAAACTGAGTAGCTTTCCTCTGCCATGCCTTTCCACTCTAATATGTCTTCTTCAACAAAAGCCTAAAAACACTACAGTTAGATGATCATGATGGAAACCTTTGAAATTGTGAGCCAAAATAAACCCTTCTTCCTTTAAATTGTGCATGTCAGATATTTTGACATAACAACACAAATCTGACTAACACACTCAGCCCTTGGTATTTAGTTATAACAACATAACACAGGGCGGGCCTGGCAGGATGGCTCAGTGATCTAAAGCGCCTGCTTAGGAAAGCTTGGGCAGCTGCAGGGACCATGGTTCGATCCCCAGCACCACATGCTGCGCCAGCCCTGCCCTCAGGGCAGGCTGAGCCAGCCACAAAAATAAATAAACAAACAAACATAACAGGGCACAAGCTTTCAGTTGTAAGATGCCTATATTTCAGAGACCTAATGATTACACTTACCACTATTATGCTGCTTAATTGAACTTGAAATTTGGTAAGGGCAAGGGGTGAGAAGGGCAATGGAAAAAAAAGAAATTCCATGTATAAGAACTTAATAATATAAATTAACATAGCTGGGCGTGGTGGCGCATGCCTGTAATCCCAGCACTCAGGAGGCTGAGGCGGGAGGATCGGTGAGAGTTCGAAACCAGCCTGGGCTACAAAACTGAGCTCAAGGCCAGCCTGAACTGTACAGCGAGACCCTGTCTCAAAAAGACAATAAATAAATAAATAAATAAATAAATAAATAAACATAAACACCACATGCCATAAGATGAATTAAGATTAATAATGTTCAATGAATAAAAAATGGGATAGAAGAATTGGAGGAAGGAGGAAAACAGGAGGGAAGAGAAAGTTATTTTAAAAAGAAGAAACAAGCTACAGTATGTACATGTAACCACTCCCAAATGCACATAATGGGAAAATGTACTAATATTATTTTTATTATTTTTTAAAATTTTTTTCCTTGTTTCAGAACTTTTGTTTGTTTATTTATCTTTATGGCTGGCCCAGCCTACCCTGAGGGCAGGGCTGGCGCAGCATGTGGTTCCGGGATCGAACTGCAGTCCCTGCAGCCGCCTGAAGGTGCTTTAGACCACTGAGCCATCCCGCCGGGCACTAATTTTAAATCTGAAAAAAAAAGTGAAACAAATTTTCTGAGAGCACATCTTTAGTGCCCTCCACACACATATGCATATGTACACACATAAGTATAATATGTAGTAATGGATGTGTTACTTAATTTGATTATGGTAAACTTTATATATATATATATATATATATATATATATATATAGTGGAAGAGCTCAGTGATTGACACTAGGCCTGGTGGTGCATGACTATAATCCCGGCATTTGGTAGCCTGAAAACAGGAAGATCACTGTAACTCTGATCTGTGTAGTGAGACCCTGTAGACCCTTAAAAAATATGGTGAAAACAGCTACATCCAGGCCAGGAGTGGTGGAGCATGCGTGTAATTTCAGCACCTGGGAGGCCAAAAGCAGGAGGCGTGCCATGAGTTCAACACCTGCCCAGGCTACATAGTGAATTCAAGGCCACCTCAAACTACACAACAAAAAGACAATACCAGAAAAACAGCCACAGTCAATAGTCACCTAAGAAAATAAGATGACTAAATATAATATGATAAGCCGGGCGTGGTGGCACACGCCTGTAATCCCAGCACTCAGGAGGCTGAGGCAGGAGGATTGGTGAGAGCTCGAGACCAGCCTGGGCTACAAAACTGAGCTCAAGGCCAGCCTGAACTGTACAGCGAGACCCTGTCTCAAAAAATATATATAATATGATATTGTGGGTGGGATCCTGAGACAGAAAAAAAAGTAATATAAAAATATTACTATAGATTTGATAAAGTATGAACTTGAGTTAACAGTATTATATTATTACTGGTTTAGCAATTGTCAGAAATGTACCATACCAATGTAAGACATTAATAGGAGAAAGTAGGTATAGGATGTAAGACAATTTGTACTATCTTCACAACTATTCTGTAACTCTAAAGCTATACTAAAATGAAGTGCATTAAAAATATATATGCAGAACTGTTTAGTGTACAAGACATATATACAAAAGCATAGTATTGACAATATATGGGGATGGGGAGATAGCTCCGAGGCATTAACACCTACCTGGCAAGCACATGGACCCGAGTTTGATCCCCAGTCCTACATGCCATGCTGGCCCTGGAAACCGGGGAGAGCAGTGTCAGCCCCAGAACTGGGCGTGGTAGCAGACATCTGTAATCCCAGCACTCAGGAGGTTGAGACAGGAGGAACACTGTGAGTTGGAGAACAGCCTGAGAGCTACAAAAGTGAGCACAGGGTCAGCCCCTACTGTATAGTGAGACCCTGTCTCAAAACAAAAAAGCCCAATACATATTATACTATATGTAATACTTACAAATATACAGCATGGGTATTATGTTATGTATAACATACCATATCATATAATATACAGCATAACTGTATAACATACAAATAAGAATGTCTATCCTATGCATATATTACCAGTGGGTTTTTGTTCTTATTGTTGTATTTTTAGGGAAGGGTCTACAGTGTGTTCAGGGTCTAACTACTAGGTCAGACTCAAGAGTGATCTGCCTATTTATAGCCTCCCTAGAGCTGGGATTACAGGCACATGCCACCACACCCTGTCAAGTGCCTGTCTCAGCACTCCCTGGGGGTGGGGTCAGCATGGCAGGACTAAGAATGAACTCCTAACCCCTGTATCTGCTTGCAGGAGCTTTAATCTGCTGAGCTATTTGACCGGCCTTGCCAGTGGATATTATGCAAGTGATTTCAGCCTTTGTAGAGACCTGTTTGTCAATGTATATTAAGAACCTTAAAATGTCATACTTATTAACTTACTAAGCCCAATTAAGAGTAATTACTGAAAAGACTATCTGAAGCACACACAATATTTTATGGGCAAAGATGTGCTCCACTAGGTCATTTGTCATAGGAAATAAATGGAAAAATCATAATGTGCAACATTCAAGGAGTATTATAATGAACTTTATGATGTGCACATGCTATAAAGCCATTAATTGAAATAGAAGCCGGGCGTGGTGGCGCATGCCTGTAATCCCAGCACTCGGGAGGCTGAGGCAGGAGGATTGGTGAGAGTTCGAGACCAGCCTGGGCTACAAAAGTGAGCTCAAGGCCAGCCTGAGCTGCATAGTGAGACCCTGTCTCAAAAAGACAAAAAAAAAAAAATGAAATAGAAGAATGGGCAAAAGTTTTAGAGACAAATCTGAATTCAAGTGAAAGGAACATCATTGGTTATGTGATTTTGGGCAAGTCATCTAATTGTCTTTCTAAGCTCCACTTTTCTCACCTGTAAAATAATGACAAGAACATAGTCTAGATAGCTTAGTAAAAAGTAACATAAAACAACTCTGGATTATAGATTTTTTTACTACTGACCAAATGGAATTGAGAGTATGAGTCGCTCAGTGTCACACAGCTAGTAATGATATAGCTAGGACTCAAATCCAGAAAGTTGAATTTTGTAATCCAGGCTCATAACCACAACACTGAAATGTTAAGCTGTTATTTATGTTCCTGTTGCTGTTGCTTACTAACATGGGAAAATAATCGATTATGGTAGCATGTTGAGTAAAGAACAAGTAGAAAATTGTGTTATTCTGAATTTGCTTTGAATTTTTTTGTGCTGTGCATAAACATGAATGGATAAGAATGAAAGAAATGCCATTAAAACTATCATTTTTTTCAATAATCTATGTAGCAGAATCTTGGCATGGAGAGAACCTTTAAGTTTATATCATAATCATTTGCTTTGGTGTTCTAAAGATTCATAAAATTATCCAAATGAGAGTTTAGTTGTATTGAGTTGTAGTTATCCTACTGAGGACTTATACCTCTTGAATGACTATTTACATTTTTAAATCACCATTACTCTCAGCCAATAATTTGCTTGAATACTACTTTTTTATTTATCTGCTATATTGCCACCACTTTTTCATATTTTTTCTTTATCTATGTTACTTTTTTTTGAGGTATAGTCTTGCTATTTAAGTCAGCCAGGTCTTAAACTCACTATATAGGCTGACCTCAAACTCACAGTGATCCTCCTGCCTCTGCCTATAAAGTGCTCGGATTACAGGTATACGTGATTTTCAAAGATGTAAACATTTTGTCTCTGGAGATCTAAGTCTCTGGAGCATACACTAATGCTGCATCACTAAGCAAATGTGAATCATCACTGTTTTTATCTCTCTACCGTTCTCTTATTAACGTTAAATTTCAGTTCTAAGGTGTTACTTATTAATGTCTCCTCAGCTGGGTCCTGGATAGTCACTACCTGACCAAGGTGACCAGCCTTGGTCACTTGAGGGACTGGATTAACACAGGTTTGAATCTCAAGCCTCAAATGCTCTGGACTGGGGTGATCCCTGAGTCTTACTCAGATTCACTGGCAAAATGGCAATCACTAAAGCCACTTTTGTCATGATCCACACTAGATGAGATCTAGTAATTAATCACAAAATGTTAGTTTAACAGTTTGTTTTCTCTAATTCTTCCCAACGTGTTCCAACTCCTCTGAAATGTCCATACAGGCCAGGAACGTGGTGAAGGAAGATGAGGAGGGTCCAGCCTGTGCCATGTTTAGGGTATGGGTCTGAACCCCAACACAGAGGACCACAGTGTAGGGGAACCCAGGTTCCAGACTTTGAGCCCAGTACATAGTATTGGGCAAGAGAGGAGCCAGGTGGCCACGCAACACAGGGGCAGAGACCACTCACCAATCCCACCCCACCCAAGCCTGCTCACTCCCTTTCCC